>JACEIK010000165.1:184539-202224 GCA_018107945.1 Datura stramonium | reverse complement strand
TCAGCCCCGCTCATAATCAACTTATCATAGTTAGTGTTTGCATTGTTTGTGAGTCCTCATCTCTCGAGTACTAGACTACTCAGATTTCTTACATGTATTTCACTTTCAGTTTTGTTGAGTTAGTTGGGGTCTTGTCCCATCAACTTGTCATGTTTAGAGGCTTTTCAGACATATGTATGTATTCAGCTTCAGATTTCGTATTTTGATGTTGTGTTCAAGTTAGACTTCCGCTTTGAGTATTTTACTGATTATTCAGTTTCTTGATTGAGATTAGATATATGCTTATGCCATGGGTCGACTTGGGGTCTCTCGGGGCTCATTGTCCCATGTTACGATCCAGGCTTCCGTTCAGGTCGTGACACAAACACTTATGTTCCTTCTTTTGTTGTCATTTAAACTTTTCTCTAAATACTAGAATTGGAGAGAAAATTCATCATAAGCACCACGTGACAACAGGGAGGAGAAATCCGAGCTAAATCTTAAAACATGCTTATCTTAAACTTGTAAGAGAGGAGCGGCAAATTGGCTGCCAACACTTATGGCTCCCTTCACTTTACTCTCCTTGAAGAACTCTCTAATGTACTTGACAATAAAGAGGAGAGGATATAATTTATGGTTGGCTTTGAGAGAGATGAGAACACTTCTTTGAGAACCCTAAAATAAATAGGGAACGCTGCCTTTGGAGAGAAAGGACTTTGTGCATTTTTTTAAGTGAAAAAATTAAAGGTAAAAAAATAATCTCCCTAAATGGCTTAGGCAAACTAGTTTTGGGATGTCCCACCCCTTTCCCTATTTTACATTTAACATGGCCACATATATGTGTAGGTGGGTCACTTACTTGTCACCTATTTAGACAAGTAGGTCATTAATTCCCCTAAACTCAAGGGTCATCCTCATAAGCAAGTAGCACGTGAATCAAGTAGCTCAACCAAGTAAGACGTCTAATAAAGTAGCATAATCAAGTAGCACGTCTAAACAAGTAACACGTCTACACTTGTCATGACCAGAACATAGACCTGGATCGTAACACGGGACAAGGAACCCTGAAATGCCCCAAGTCAACCCATAGCATAAGCATATCTAACTTCATTCACTTTAAGTGGAAGACTGATCATATAACGTAGCGAAAACGTAAACATAACATAACATGTCATAACGTTCGAAAACACTGGGCATATACATAAGTTGAATACTACATACTGTTTGAAAGCCTTTACTGTGTAAGATGGGTTGATGGGACAACATCCCCAACTAACCCGGCCAAATACTCGCACTTGCTGAACTTTGCATACAATTGGAGATCCTTGAGAGTCTGAAGCACTACTCTCAAATGAGAGGCATGCGCCTCCTCGCTCCGCGAGTATATAAGGATGTCGTCAATGAACACGATCACGAACATATCCAAATATGGCTTGAACATCCTGTTCATCGGGTCCATAAAATCTGCAAGAGCATTTGTTAGTCCAAAAGACATAACTACAAACTCATAATGACCATACCGCGTCTTGAAGGCTGTCTTCGGGATATCACACTCCCGAACCTTGAGCTGATGATACCCGGACCTGAGATCTATCTTTGAGAAACACTTGGAACCCTGAAGCTGGTCAAACAAATCGTCAATCCTGGGTAAAGGATACCTATTCTTAACGGTGACCTTGTTCAACTGCCGATAATCAATGCACATCCAAAGCGAACTATCCTTCTTCTGAACAAACAAGACTGGCGCACCCCATGGGGACTTGCTCGGTCTAATGAAGCCCTTATCTAGCAGATCCTTCAACTGATCCTTCAACTCCTTTAGCTCGGCTGGAGCCATCCTATAACGAGGGATAGAGATAGGTTGTGTATCGGGTAAAAGGTCAATACCAAAATCAATTTCCCTCCCAGGAGGAACACTTGGTAAATCATCCGAAAATACTCCTGGGTACTCACGCACCACCAAAGCTGACCAAATAGTCGGGGTCATCCTTAACCTTAACTAGATAATACATGCAACCCTTAGAAATTATCTTTCGAGCCTTAAGATATGAAATAAATCAACCTGTTGGTATAGCCGAACTACCCTTCCACTCCAAGATTGATTCACCCGGGAAATGGAATTCCACAACACGGGTTTTATAATTAATAGAAGCAATACACGCATAAAACCAATCCATGCCACGAATAATGTTGAAGTCAGTCATGGCTAACTCTACAAGGTCCGTAGAGGTGAATTTATGCAATATAGTGATCGGGCATCCTCTATACACCCGCCTAGCTACCACTGAATCACCAACAGGATTAGAAACCGAAAATGATTCTGAAAGAGTCTCGGGGCTAACTCCAAAGCTACTACCAATGTAAGGAGTCATAAAAGAGAAAGTAGCCCCCAGATCTAGAAAAGCATAAGTATCAATATGAATAACTCGTAACATACCAGTGACCACATCCGGTGAAGTCTCCTGCTCCTGATGTGAGGCGAGGGCATAAAATTTGTTTTCGCGTTGTCCACCACCCTCACTAGAAGATGCTCCCTGCGGAGCTGTACGTGCTGGAACTTCTGCTATGCTCGTGGTATGCGCAAGGCCACTATCACCATCCTGTCTAGAAAATGGGCACGATCCGCGCATGTGGTCGGACCTACCCACCTATAGCAAATATCTGAGCCGAGCAAACACTCCCCGGTATGACTCTTGCCACACTTTCTACAGGCTGGGGAGGTACGCTCCACCTGTGTGCCCCTATGGTCCCTCAATCCTAAAGCCCTGCTCTTCTGATCACCCCTAGGTCTGTGTGACGACCTAAATGTACACCCGGATCATAGACACGGGACAAGGAACCCCGAGAGACCCCAAGTCAACCCATGACATGAGCATACATCTAATTCAATCACATAAGCGGAAAACTTAACATAAGAAAATGTAAGCATGTCATAAATACGGAGAAAGGATAATACATAATCCATACACGATGACTAAATACAACTAGTAGTTCGAAAAGCCTCTAACCATGAAAGATGGGTTGATGGGACAACTCCCCAACTAACCCAACAAAACAGAAACTGAAGGAAAAGCATAGAGTCTAAGCATATGGCCCTCGAAACAAGAGGACTCACCAAGTATGATCAGACTAGTCTTTGAAACACTACTGAGGAGGGTGAGCCTGAGAGCCGGGTCCTGTATCATGAAACATTACAGCATAGAAAGTATGCGGTCAGTACTTAGAATGTACTGAGTATTCAAGGTAAGTAAAATGGACATTTAAAAATATATAAAATCTCATAAATGATCATAAGAGTGGGACATCATGCTCATATCATAAATATCGTACCATAACATAATGCTCAAGGTTTTCAAAACATCCATAATAGAGTTGTAATCATAATCGTAAGAGAACAACCTTATTTAACATGAGTTGAGCCCATATTCATAATCTTAAACATACATAAGTCATGAGAAAGAATGAGAGATTCTCTTAACCGACATACTCCATATGAGCACACATGAAGCCCGACTTGTACCCTAGTCGGGAGGGTGTTCGTACCTGAGCTAGTGATACCTGGACCTGATATCTATCTTGGAGAAACATCTGGCACCATGAAGCTGGTCAAACAAGTCATCGATCCTGGGTAAGGGGTACCTATTCTTGACAGTGACCTGTTTCAATTTCCGGTAATCAATACAAATGCGAAGGGAACCATCTTTCTTCCAGACAAATAACACTAGTGCACCCCATGGAGACTTGCTTGGTCTAATAAGACCCTTATCTAGTAGGTCCTTCAACTGAAACTTCAACTCCTTTAGCTCGGCTAGAGCCATCCTGTAGGGAGGAATAGAGATGGGTTGCGTATCGGGTAAGAGATCAATGCAAAAATCAATTTCCCTCTTTGGAGGAACACCTGGCAAATCATCGGAAATCTGGACACTCACACACCACCGTAACTAACTAGATAGTCGGGGTCTCGTACTCAACGTCCTTAACCCTAACTAAGTGATACATGCATCCCTTAGAAATCATTTTCCTAGCCTTAAGATGTGATATAAACTAACCGGCTGGTACAACTGACTTACCCTTCCACTCCAAGGCTGGCTCACCAGGAAACCTGAACTCTACTGACAGGGTTCTACAATTAATCGAAGTATAACATGAAAACAACCAATCCATGCCCAAAATAAGGTCAAAGTCAGTCATAGCTAACTCTACTAAGTCTACGGAGGTAACATTATGCAACACTATGATGGAGAAACCTCTATACACCCGCCTAGCCACCAACAAATCACCGACTAGAGTAGAGACTGAGAACGGTTCTGATAGGATTTCAGGGCTAACTACAAAACTACTAGAAATATAAGGGGTTAGAAAAGACAAAGTAGTTCCTGGATCTAACAAGTCATAAGCATCAATACGGAAGACTTGCAATATACCAGTGACCACATCTGGAGAAGCCTCCTGCTCCTGGCGGGGTACTAGAGCATAAAACCTGTTTTGGCGTTGACCGCCTGCTGAACTAGTAGAGGCACCCTGCTAAGGGGCACATGTTTCTGGAGAGGTAGAACTGGCTGCCGTCACACGGGTCCCACCGACCCCTAATCTGGTTGAGGAGAAGTCCTAAGTCTATGCCCGGGTTGGCCATACCCGAAACACTCATCTGAACCAACTAAGCACCTCCCAGGATGATTCTTTCCGCACTTCGCACAAGCTGGAAAGGTGCGCTCCACCTGTATGCTACCTGATCCCTCAAGCCTGAAGCCCTGCTCCTCTGGTCTCCTCTAAACCTAGATGGAGCGCTGGCCGATGATGGAGCTAGAGAAATAGACCTATGCTAGGACTGCTGACACTGTCCACCCCATGACTTGACATGAGAAACTCCATAGCTATCGGTCCTAGCCCTCTTGGCCTCTCTCTGTCTCCGGTAGACCGACTCTATCTGTTGTGCATGCAATACGATATAGGGAAAGTCAATATCTCGATGAAGCATGGCGATCCTACAATCCTTGTCCAAGTAATCTGCTACCCTATGCACAAAACGACTCACCCAAGCCCTTGGATCTGCCACTAACTCTGGAGCATACTTGGATAATCGGGTGAACTCCAATGCATACTCCTGCATGGACATGTTACCCTGCTTCAAATTAATGAACTCGGTCGCCTTGAGCTCCCCTATCTCCTGAGGGAAGAACAGATCCATAAATGCTTTGTGGAACTCTTCCCAACATATCAGGCCTACACCCACTGCCCTGGCATCTCTCCACTGCTTATACCAAATATGAGCCACCCTCTTTAGCTGATAGGAGGTCAAGTCAACGCATTCTCTATTGTTCTCCCCCATAACCTAGGTGATCTTCAGAATCTCCTCAATGAAATCATGGGGTTACTCATCCATCTTCGACCCTGTGAACTCTAGAGGGATCATCCTCAATAAATCCCTTACCCTAGCTACCGTCGCATTCCGATTCTTAGGGTAATGCGCCACTGTATGATTTTGAACCTTGGCCATCATGGCCTTTGATAGAATCTGAATCACTTCCCTAAACTCATCATGGGCAGTTGGCTCTGGTGTGTGCTCCTCACGAACGGGTAGGGCTGGCTGATGCTCCTCACCATTGGCACCCTCATAATCATTATCGTTACCATTTCTTCTGGCGTTCACTAAGCGTGGAGGCATGATTCTTCAAACGCGAATAACATGAATTACAAGGGTAGAGGACTTTCGTCGCATGAAATAGATCATGAAAGAATGGAATATTTTCTAAACGTCTAGTAGCATCTTCGTCATAGGTGTGGCACGCTTCAAACTCATGAAAAAGACTCTACCTAACGCGACTTTCAGATACCCTAGGACATTTCAAACCTATGGCTCTGATACTAAGTTTGTGACGACCCAAATGTACACCCGGATCATAGAAACGGGACAAGGAGCCCCGAGAGACCCCAAATCAATCCATGGCATGAGCATACATTTAATTCAATCACATAAGTGGAAGTCTTAACATAAGAAAACCTAAGCATGTCATAAATACGGAGAAAGGACACTACATAATCCATACAAAACGGCTGAATACAACTGGTAGTTTGAAAAAACCTCTAACCATGAAAGACGGTTTGATGGGACAACTCCCCAACTAACCCAACAAAAATAGAAACTAAAGGAAAAGCATATAGTCTAAGCATATGGCCCTCAGAACATGAGGAGTCACCAAGTATGCTGATAGCAGTCTCTGAAACACTACTAAGGAGGGTGAGCCTGAGAGCCGGGTCCTGTATCATGAAATGATACAGCATAGAAAGTATGCGGTCAGTACTTGGAATGTACTGAGTATGTAAGGTAAGTAAAATGGACATTTAAAAATATATAAAATCTCATAAATGATCATAAGAGTGGGACATCATGCTCATATCATAAATATCGTACCATAACGTAAGGCTCAAGGTTTTCAAAACATCCGTAATACAGTCATAATCATAATCGTAAGAGAAAAATCTTATTTAACATGAATTGATCCCATATACATAATATTAAACATACATAAATCATGAGAATGGTAGGAGATTCTCTTAACCGACATACCCCATATGAGCACAAATGAAGCCCAACTTGTAACCCTAGCCGCGAGGGTGTTTGTACCATGCCAAGGGTAGAACCATGAAAGTGGGACGTCACCATGAAAAGGACATTTGGGCCAGGGATAATCCCATAGGAGTTCCCAAGATATCTACGGTGGCACGTAGTTTATGAGTTCCCGGGCAGAACCTAGGCTCCAAACCTACTCGGTGTTCGATACTACTCCCAAAATATATATATAGTGCTCATAGTATAACATGCATGAATTTATGGACTAGTTAAATCATGAAAATCATAAACATACTTGTATGTACTTGAACTAGCCATGACATGAGACTTGTGAGTCAGCCAAAACATAATTCATGATTCATAAGGCTCATACATACTCGTAAATCATTCATATAGATTGAATTTCATAAAATCATAATGGGTAACATAATAGATTCATGATTTAAATCATAATTCATGCTAGGCTTATAAATATCATCAATGGATAATTAGATCATAAATCAATCCATCATGGACATGCATAATTGGGCTTAAATACATAGAACTTCCAAATCAATAGTATTATGAATAATTTAAAACACAAAAGCTGATTAAAACCCATAAATTATGATAAGATTTTAAAATCACAAAACCCATAATAAAATCATTAGATTCTATATAAATCAATTACAAAACCCTATGACTTTTTAATAAATTTTAAGTAAAATTGTAGAGGAGGGACGTGGATGTGGAAGAATTCGCCCATTGATAGCCTTACATACCTAAGAATAGCTGGTTTTTAACTTCCCTATATTGCCCAAGAGGAAATTGAGGAAGAACACCTTGAAATCACCTAGATCACCCTCCTATCACCTCCCCAAACCTTTGCATGCATGAATGAGGACTTAGGCTAGTCTATACCCTCTTAAACTACCCTTTCAGATGTTAAAACGACGTAGTATAGGACCCTAGGACTTAGGAATTATGGAAATGCCCTTACTTAAATCACAGAATTTTGCTGACTACCAGTCCCCACGAGGGACTGGATGACTCGTCGCCAGGGACCACGACTCGTGGCCTTGAGTCATCATGATCACTGCCAAAGTTCATCAGGGAACTCGGCGTGGGACCCTACAAATTGTGGTAGCTGGCCACGAATCATGGTCACTACTCGTGACCCCCACTACCCTAACCACTGGCCAACCTTTCAAACCATGCCACAGATGACCTCATGAGTCGTGAGGTCTGATCACGACTCGTGGTCATGCTCGTGGCCTCACCCAATACCTTGTCAAGCCTGCTTGACCATGAGTCACTTCATGACTCGTGGTCACTCCTCACGAGCTACTTCATGGATCATTTTGTGATCTAGTGCGAAATTTCAGCTTTTCACCATTTTATCTCCCGAATCGGATCCTTGGGTTCCCGGGGTTAAAAGTCTAGATGGAACACTAGCTGATGATGGTGCTGGAGCTAGTGATCTCTACTGAAATTGTGAGTGGTGACCACCGCCGGATTTTTAATGTGTAAAACCCATGGCTATCCGTCTGAGCCCTCTTTGCCTCCCTCTCTCTCGCATGAGCCGCCTCCATACCACTATACAAGGAAAGTCCATATCCTAATGAAGCATGGAAGTCCTGCAATCATTGTCTAAATAACCTGCCACACCATGAATGAATCGGCTCGCCCGCGCCCTCTGGTCAACCACTAACTCATGGAAATATTTTGACAAGCGAGTGAACTCAAGAGCATACTCTTGTACCTTCATTCTCCCCTGCTTCAAATTCACAAATTCTACTTCCTTTAACTCCCTCATCTCCCTAGGGAAGAATCGATCTAGGAACGCCATGTGAAACTTCTCCCAAGTAACTGGCCCTGCTCCAGTGGCCCTAATGTCTCTCCATTGCCTGAACCAGATATGTGCGACCCCTTTCAGCTGATACGAGGCCAACTCTGCACATTCAACCCCATCACCCCTATAACCTAAGTGATATTCACAATCTTGTCAATAAACTCACGCGGGTCCTCATCCAATTTGGATCCAAGGAACTCCGGAGGGTTCATCCTCAAGAAATCTCTAATTCGGGCCGCTGCCGCATTGCCATTCTGTGGGATACGCGTAACAGCCTACTGGTTGACCTGTGCAGTAAAGGCCTGTGCCAACATCTGGATAGTCACCCGAAACTCCGTGTGGGCAACTGGCTCAGGTGTCTAGGGCTCTTGAACAGGTACGACTTGTTGATGCCCATGACCATTACCATCTTCGTGGCCTTCATCGTTTCCATTTCTTCTTCCGTTCATTCTTCTGGGAGCCATGATTCTGCAATCACAAATAGCTCGAATTAGGATGATGGAAAGACTTTTCATCGCACAACATAGATCATGAAAGAAGGGAACATTTCCTAAACGTCTCTTAGCCTCTTCGTCATAAGTGTGGCGCGCTTCACACTGATGAAAAAGACTCTACTTAACGCTGTTTTCAGACACCCTTGGACACTTCAAACCTGTGGCTTTGATACCAAGTTTGTCATGACCCGAACGTAGACCTGGATCGTAACACGGGACAAGAAACCCCGAGAGGCCCCAAGTCAACCCATGGCATAAGCATATCTAATTTCATTCACTCTAAGCGGAAGACTGATCATATAACATAGTGGAAACGTAAACATAACATAACATGTCATAACGTTCGGAAACACTAGACACATACATAACCTGAATACTATATACTGTCTGAAATCCTCTACTGTGTAAGATGGGTTGATGGGACAACACCCCCAACTAACCCGGCCAAATACTGTAACATAGAATAACATAAACGTCTAGTCAAACGGCCTTCAGAACATGAGGACTCACAAACAAAGCTGATAATAATAATCCCGGGATTGTCTAAGGACGAGGATGAGCCTGAGAGACAAGTCCTGTATCATAAAACGATACAACATAAAAAATATGCGGTAAGTATGTGGAATGTACCGAGTATGTAAGGTAAGTAAAACGAACATTTAAAACATGCAAAAATTCATAAAACATCATAAGAGTGGGACATCATGGTTATCATAAACATCGTAACATAATGCAAGGCTTAAGGTTTTCAAATCATTCATAAACCGTTCATTATCATGATCATAAGAGAAACTTTATCAAATCATCACTTGAGCCAAAATCATAAACATAACAATATATAAAACATGTGGAACAATGGGAGGACTTGTCATAACCGACACCATCATGGTAGAGCCTTTCATGATGCCCCAATTATCTCACTCAAGTGGGCAGAGTCGCCCCTGACTTTCCAGGAGAGGGACGTGCATTATGTGATATCACGAAAGAGGGGATCATTATCATTGTAATATATCATTATAAACCAATGGTGGTACGTGGTTATGAGACACCGACGTAGTTCTTTGAACGTTGGGTTGCTCGATGCTAGACACGGCTCCCAAAAACATGCATATTAGGCTCATACGTAAAACAATAACATCATTCATTAAGATTCATGGATAAAATAAACATTCATCATTCATTAATCACCATTAAAACATGATTAGCCAAGAATCAAAGGTCCTTTAGTCGGCCAACATCATAAATCGATAAATCATGAGAATCCATTTCATAAACCGTGAATCATTCTTCAACATGTGAGCATTGACCAATATTTTAACATGCCTTACAATACTCAATTCATTTGAAAACGTGCTTATAAACATGGGTAACTTGAAAACATGCTTTTCATCATCAATAGTTCATAAATCATAAGGCCCGTGCATACTTGAAGATAATGCATATAACTTGTAAATCATCAAATCATGTTGGGTATTTGAATAAATCCATATTTCAAATCATAGATCATGCTGGGCTTGTAAATATCATCAATTAAAGAGAAGATCATAAATCAATTCATCATAGATCATGCATAATTAGGCTTAATTTAGTAGGAATCGAAATTAATAGGTTTATAATCGAGAATAGTTGTAAGATCTGATCAAAACCCATGGAATATGATGTAAATCACAATTCATAATAGCCTATTAGTAAAACATTAAATTTTCACAAAAATTGAATTCAAAACCCTATGAGATTTTTGGTAGATATTCATAAATTAATAGAGAATGGGCATGGGTGTGAACGAAAACACCCATTCATAACCCTACATACCTGGGTAAGATCAGATTTGAATGTTCTTGAATGCCCAAGGATGAATTGATAGGGGAAAAGCTTGAATCTATTCTTGATCTCTATAGAATTCTCTTAATTTGCATGCATGGAAATGGCTTAAGAAAAAAAGACTTAATCTATCCTATTATGCCTATAAAATTACACAAAAGGACGAAGTTTAGGGCCTTAGAGCATAAAAAGGTCGAAAATACGCTTAATGAAATACCCAGAAAATTCTGCACAGTTCGATCCATCGGGCGTACCAACGAGTCATTGGATGCTACCATGAATCGTGATATAGCCCGTCATATGCACTGCCAGTCCCTGATCCAAAATTCATACCACGGCTCGACAGGATGACTCGACCTTTGATCAAACGGACCGTTGAGTCGATCGTTGCTTGTCCCCCTAAAACCCTGAGTGTCTCCTTACGACAAGCCACACCACGACTCATGCTTACTTCCAACGAGTCATGGTAACCATCCGTTAATTGCACTAGAAATCTTACCATCTAGACAACGATTGGTAACGATGGATCGTCATAACTCACAACGAGTCGTTGAATAACTCGTTACATCCCCCATGCTTAAGTCTAGTACTCACCCACAATCACCAACAATGACTCGTTGTTAAAGGCAATTAGTCGTTACATCACCCGTTGTATCCACTGCCACCAGGACCCCAAAACCATGACTGCTCACAACGGCTCGTGGTTTCCAACCACGAGTCGTTACATCACTCGTCTTGTGACTTTTTTCCAGTTTCTCAGCCAACTTCAAATTTTGATTCCGGATCTAATCTTAGGCATTTTTGGGGTATTACAACACTGGTAGGTCAAACACATAGGTGAAGCACATAGCTCAAACTAGTAGGTGAAACATATAGCTCAATCATATAGGTGACTCACTCTGTCCCGTATTCATTTTTCTTTCTAAATCTTGTTCCCTCCAACTATTACTTATCACTTTTGGTCACTGGGATACTCAGACATTAGGCTTAAATACACTTCAAATCTTTCAGGTTTAAATATTTTTGTCGACAACAAATTAGTCGTACGCGTGCTAGGGATTATGACGTGTTACATTAATGCGGTTGTCACTTTTGTAATTTTCATCTATGCTAGTCAACATATGTTGCTCAACGTTTTCATGAGTATGTTCTATTTTCCATCAATACTGATATCAAATAACTCTGTCCTAAAAAAAACTAAATAAATAGATAGAAAGAAATTAACTTATTTTTTCTGTATAGAGATTTAATCCAATTTTTTAATGATTTTTATCATCTTTATTAAAAGTAGCAATAAGTTAACAAATATGTGCTTTGACAATTTTTTTGGTAAATAAACATTTTATTAATACCAAGTGATAATAATACAGAACATGAATAGGAGCTGACCACCCATTCCCTCTAGTTACTAACTACGCTATTCTCATCTACTTATAGTAATGAAGCAGAGAGACATACAAGCTAAAAACAACTCAATTACAACAAGGATGTGCAAGAAACAATACACCAACATTCTGTACTATATAATAGCCTAAGGATAACAAATAAGTCTGTCCGATGAGGGTCGCCATTTCTTCAAGTTGTGTCCTCTGATGTGGTTATATACTGCAATTTCTCTGCACAGCTTAGCAGTGTTGACTCTTCCCACTTGAAACCTGTAGCAGTTCCTTTCCCTCCAGATGACAGTCACCAATATAGCAAATATATAGCTTACTGTAGCTCCCAGCCATGTCCTTCTTTTAGCCCATTGATTTTCCCATGCTAGTTCCACTTGCCAGCATCCTACAGTTCTATTAAACCCCAGCCAGAGCATCATTCTCCTTCAAAGTTGTGTAGTGATAAGACACTCAAAGAACAAATGGTCTAGTGTTTCCACACTTGTATTACAAAAGACACACCACATAGGCACCACAATGCCGAACCTCTGTAATCTGTCAATAGTAGCTAATCTCCTCCAAGAAGTAAGCTAAAATGTGAATTTATGTTCTGGATGTATGTTCTACTGCAGTGCAATACCTTTCTAGCTAACCTTTTGGAAAATAGGTAGGAGCTTCATGTACATGCTTTTGATAGAGAATTTCTCCTGTTGAATTACTAACTACAAAATAGCAGTAATATTCCCTGTCCCTCCAATAAGCTGTAATAGTACTCTTTTTGCCTCTACTATCTTCCTTAACACCTAAGTAGTATGTACTGGGATTTCACAGTTCTCTACAAAGCCACCTTTTTTGTAGTACTCATCCAACCACTTGATCCACATGCAGTCTTTCTTGTTTTTCACTACCCACAGTAGCTTCAGTATAGCAGCCTGGTTCCACAAATGAAGCTTCATTATATTCTGACCTCCAGCAGCCTTTGGACTACATAATTTTCTCCAATGAAATTAGTAACTTCGTAGAGTGTACATCACTTCCTATCTAGATAGAGGACCTGCATAGAGCATCTATCATTTTTATTATTTTTTGGGGAGAAGGAATATCCGACCCCAATATGTTTCAATCATAAAGAGTACTGACTTTATCAGCTAAATCCTACCAGTATAGAATAGTACCTTGCTGACTAGCATCATATCTTAGCAGTGATCGTCTCCACAAGAGGAAACATTGAGACACAATAACTTTTTTAGAGGATAGTGGAATCCCAGAATATCTAAATGGCAGCTCCCCTTTCATAAAACCCAACTCTACAAGCAGTTCCTGCTTAGTTGCCTGTGAGACACCTTTAATGTACAAATGAGCTATTGTTTGTATTTTCTTGTAGACCAGATACTGAAGAGAATTTCTAAAAAGCATTATCCAAAAGGTGGATGAATTTCTTTTCAGATTTACAAAACATCAGGAGGTCATCTGCAAAATAAATATGGGCCACTACTATCTCTTTGAACCTAAGATGATACCTAAAATCTCTATGTTGCTTTATCACATCCAATTCCCTATGTAAATACTCCATAGCAATGGAGAAGTAAGAAGACATAGGATCTCCTTACCTCAAACCTCTCTTCCCCTAGAAAGGATTAGATAGTCCCCCATTGATCACTAAAGAGTAACTCACTTTGGATAGACATTCCATAATCCGATGGATAAACTTGGCTGGAAAACCTAATTCATCTAGTAATCTCTGTAGGAAACTCCATTGTACACTGTCATAAGCCTTTCTCAAATCCACTTTTAATACACATCTAGGTGGCAGAACATCCTATGTACCACTTCAGTACTTCATGACTGAATAGGATGTTGTCAATGATGCTTCTCCCCTAAATAAAGTCTGTTTCGTGGGATGTACTATATAACTGAGTATTTCTTTAATTCTATTGGTCAGAACCTTTGTAATGATCTTATAGATTGTAGTGCAGCATGCTGTAGGTCTATAATCCTTCATAGAAGATAGATTAGGAAGTTTTGGTATCAAAGTTACTACAGTACAACTAATAGACTTCAGCATTTTCCCAGTAGTAAAGAACTCTCTCATTGCACCCAATACATCCTCCTTAACCACACTCCAGTTCTCAATGAAGAATTCAATGGGATAACCATCAACATCTGGGGACTTTTCCAGTGGCATTCCTTTGATAGAAATAGCGATCTCTTGGTCAGTGACAGGTGCTATTAGCTTACATCTCTGATAATAAGTCAAGCAAGGACCTTTCCTTATGATTTCCACATTTGGACATTCTAGTTCCATTGCAACCTGGCTCAGATCAGAAAAAAGGATTGAAATTCTACTTCCATGAAACTAGGATGCTGCAACTTTATGCCAGAAGAAGTATATACTGAATTAATCGTGTTCTAAGTTGTCCTTAATTTCCATTGAGCATGGAAGTATTTAGTGTTTGCATCTCCATGGTGATCCATGATACCCTGGAGTTTTTCTTGTGAACCTGATCCTCCACTGCACTCCACTTTTTAATTTCAACTAGGAGAAGCTTTTCTTGATCAATTAAAGCATCATTCAGAGGTTGAGAGTTGAGCTGTGTCTGTACACTTTCCAAACCCTGCTTTGTCTATTGAAGCCTTTGATTGTATGAGGCCATATAAGTATTCAGCTCCCTTAGTCCCACCTTTACAGCTTTTAGCTTCTTCCACAATTGAAACAAACCCTATCCTCTGCTGCCAAACATTACCCTAGATTACACCAAGCTCAGGGTGATTCAAGAAAGTTTTGAATAGCTTTAAAGGTTTAGGCCTTGACCTTCCACTTTGCACCAGTTGAACTGAAATTAGAGAATGATCTGAGATCCCTAGGGTTAGAAAGTTAGATTCCACATGCCCATAGTTGGTTAGCCATTCAAGATTTCCAAAAGCCAGTCTATCATTGAATACACTCTTCTACCAACATCCTATTTGCTGCAGAAAGTGTAATAAAAACCTTTGGTTTTGAGCTTTGTGATTTATAAGTGGTCTACACAGGCTTGGAAAGCCTGAGTTTCCACTGGAAGAATAGCAGACCCAATCCTATACTCAGCTACAAGCACATGATTAAAATCACCAAACAAAAGCCATAGCCCCTGGACAGTGTTACCAACTTGAACAAGCTCTTTCCATAGTGCCTCTCTACATTGTAAGTCATTTTGTGCATAGACAGTAGTGAAGTCAGCATGGAACTGACCACTTTGATCCTGTATCTGGAAATGAACATATTTCTCCTGCTTGGTTACCACTTGGAGGTGAACATTTGAATTCCACAACAGCCATATCCTCCCATTATAAGCCATAGGATAGTTACAGCAATACGACCAGCCTAGGCCCAATTTCTGGATGATCCCCTATGCCTTATGCTTCTTAACTCTAGACTACAAGATCTCCATCACATCAACTTTATTCTTTTGCAGAAACAACCTGAGTTCTTTCTTCTTAAGGGCTAGTTCATCCCTCTGATATTCCAGGTAGCAACTATCATGTGGGGTGTGTCAACCCCCCTGTGTCCTCTAATTGGCTTGTATTTTCCTCTTGAAGAATAGCAAATGCATTTCCTGTTCTTACCACCTCCTTCAGCCCTAGGAACATGTCCTTACTGGATTTCTCAGCAACATGAGGGATCTCATCTGATCCTTATTGGAGGACCTTCCCAGTTGCCTTCCAATCTTATTTTGGCTTCTGTGGCTTAACTTTAGGCCTCTTCCTCCTCCTCTTCTTCACATTTTGAAAGTACTGCACCTTAGGTTTTTTAAACCTACCCTGCCAATAGTTAGTAACCTCATGTCCAAATTTCTTACAATTTGAACAGTATTTAGGCTTCCAATCATAGACCACAAGTTGATCAATACTCCCCGACGGGGTGTTTATCATTATAGAGTCTAGAAGGGGTTGTAAGACATCAAATTCAGTGAGAACCCTAGCAAACGAGATCCAACTCATAGTAGTAGTACACTCATCCGTGTGCAAAGGCCTTCCAATCACACTGACCACTTTAATCAGGGCTTCTCCTGACTAATATTCTACCGGAAGACCAGGGAAAGTGGTCCACAAAGGGTGGTGGTAATGCAATTAGGATTAAAGTGGAAGTTTATGTCCTATGCTTGAAGAACCAGAGGTTTATTCCGAAATGTATAACGTCCAGCCTATACAATCTGTTCACTATCCTCTATTGACTAAAAATGAATGACAAAGAATCCCTCGTCATGTAGGAGCACCTGAGACTTACTAGTCATGTTCCACGATTTCATAACATATGCTTCCATCGATCTCATGTACGACGTACCCCCAATAACACACCCAATGAAAGTTGATTTCCAGTACTCATTTTGGTCCTTTAGGTTTGCATCTTCAATTGTAACATAGATCATCCTATCCCTAGAAAATAGTCAAGTTGTTTACCTTGGTCACTGTTCGATTGCCGCTAAGTAATTCTAGTTCGCAGGCGATAGATGGACTAAATTGTCAACATTTAGGAATTCTAATTGCCTTGCCGTCTTCGCCAGGCTAGTTGTCACCTCACCATAAGGTTTCATAAGTATGGACTATTAGTAACCAGAATCGGATAAAACTTCGGCTTTCTCAATAATTCATCAAAATTTAGGAGGGAGAAAGTTGCCAAAAGTTAGTGGTGGCTGCTTCTCTTGGTCACCTAGCTCCGGCGTAGCAAACTTCCTTGTCATCATCTTCGATTTCAAGCTTCGCTTCGTAGACATAGCCGAAGTTTCCAGATGGTGGATTTTAGTAAAAGTGCGCTGAGAGAAATTCAAAAGTCATCAAATTCTAAGATCCTATGTACTTTTAGTTTCTATGGAGAAGAAATCTCCAGAACCAAAAAGTACATTCATCTGATGAAGGATAAAACAAAATATATAAGATTAGTGGTATGCCATTTTTTCCAAGGTGGATCCAATCTCACAAAATAAATAAAGTTTAAAAGAGGTTATGTAAGGCTTGCGGATACATTAATGGTATAGGGGCATAATTGGGTCGATCTACTAATGATAAGGTTATTTTTGTATTATTTCTAACAGTTCAGGGACGTTTTTGGACAAAAAGATTATTAAAAATGGTTCTTATTCTATTTAAATAATTCAGGGATATTTTCTATCTTTTTTTAGCCTATCTTATGTTTGGATAAATCTCGTTGTTAAGTATTTCAATATTTATTCGATGATTGGGTGGTGACTTTAAGATGGTTAGCTTGGCAAGAGGGTTGTTGGTTTTCAATAAGAGTTAAGACCCAGAATTTTAAATCACGACGAAATTGATATTTGAGCCTAGGTGTGTGAAATCCTCTAATTTATGAGAATCTAATTTCCTAAGATAATGAGTAGATACAAAAATTTCTACAGACATATTAAACTTTAATCAAATGGTAATCTAAACTAACGGCTTATGTGTTTTGCAAGCAAATGATGAGTTGTACTAGTTAAGAAATATTTTATTAAGGTGCGACGGTACAAAGAAAAATATTTTTCATGAAAATATTTTTTATGAAAATAAGTTATTTCTTACTTTTTTTTTTGTGTTTGGTATGCAAGTAAAAATAATACTATGTTAAAAATATTTATATAT
>JACEIK010000165.1:159852-171922 GCA_018107945.1 Datura stramonium | reverse complement strand
GCATCAGGCATAGAACGGTCGTGAGGTGACCCGTGGGAGCATCCCACGAGTCATGGTGAGACCCAAGTTTTGAGTTTGAAATTTTGAAATGAGATCCCCACAGACGTGACCATGAGTCCTGGTCAGGCCCCACGACTCATTGTGGTGATTGAGAAAAGAGGAAAAGGAAGACAGTGTACCTAATGGAAGGACCCCACCAGTCGTGGTCAGTCCCTACGATTCGTGGGATGCGTCTTGATCAAGCATGGCAAAGTCTTATTTGAGACTAAGTCAGTGTATATGATGGGTGGTGACCACGAGTCGTGGTCACCAGTAACAGATCGTTAAGTCACTCGTGACAAGCCCAGGAGACCTGACAAGCAGTGTACCTGACGGACGACTCCACGAGTTGTGGCCCATGATGACGAGTCATTAGGTCCCTTGTTAGGACAACCTGGAAGTTATTTTCTGCGATTTTAGTAAGGATTTTTCCATAATTCATAAGTTCTTAAGGCCTAAACTATGTTGTTTTAAGTTATGAATGATGAATTTTAAAGAGGTTAAGTGCATTTTAGGCCATTTACATTCATGCATGCAAAGGTAGAAGGTTATAGAGCGTGATCAAGTTTTTCTTCTTCAAATTCTTTTCAATTCCTCTTGGGCTATCAGAGAAGTGTAAGAATCAGTCTTAATCAGGTATGCAGGGTTATGACTGGGTGAATCCGCTCACACCCATGCCCAGTCCCTCTCTAAATCATGAATTTCCTATGTCTAATCTATGGGGGTTTAACCCAATGCATGATATTCCTAATTTCTCCACATGGGTATGATTTAAATATGTTTCTACTACTGAATTATGAAGCATGGACAAGTTTTATAATGTTTTAATTAAAAGTCATGTTTCAAATTTTATGAATCAAAAAGCCCATTGATGAGAAGGTCATGAAAGATGAGATTTGAGATGAATGTATAATTATGATGAGATGTTATGATGAAAAACATATTTTCAATCTACCCATGTTTATAATCATGTTTTCAATGTGAATTGAGTATTTTCAAGCATGACAAAGCTTTGGGCAATGCCTACATGTTCAAAGTATGATTTATGATTTTCCGAATTAAGCTTACCACATGGTTTTGGAGCGAAGACTCCCAATTATCTTTCAGCTTGTGGTATGGTTTGAGTTAAAGCTTCTCATATGCATGATTTCATATTTGAGATGTATTTAATTATTGAGCTTCATCAATAGACAATGTTGATCTTCATTGAAAAATAATGGAGAGCATATGCATGTTTTTGGAAGCAGTGTCTAGCACCGAGTAGGTGGGTCGATCACCCTATGCCTCAGAACTACACACCAATGTAGGTCTATATTATTATATATATTACTTCGGGACCTCCCTTGTAAGCTATCCCCGACCCTATTGTCCCACGAGCTTGATATTGATATTATGGTATCGTCCCTAGCCCTGGCAAGTCTTTGGACGGCTCTACCCACTTGAGTGTGATAGTTGGGACCACGTAAGCTCTATCGTGATATGACGGTTAAAAGACAAATCTCCCATTGTTCCTTAGGATTTCAGTTATGCATGTTCATCATTCATGAGGTTGATACTTATATATATGTTCTAAAGAAGGTTTGACTCAATGTTCATATTTCAACTTTGAGTTAATCTAATTTGTTATGATGTTATGTTATGCTATGATGAGATCATGATTTCAGAAAGAAACCATGCAAGCTCTACTCTCAGATTCTTATTGTTCATGTTTTACACTATGCATGTATTTAAATGATTTTACTTATTTAAGCGATTTTACTACCTTGCATACTCGGTATATTCCACTTACTGACCGCATACTCTATGTTGTATCATTTCATGATATAGGACCTGGCTCTTAGGCTCATCCCCGTTCATAGTCAGTCTTTAGATTTAGCATCTTACGTTGTTGGTGAGTCCTCATCTCCTAAGGACTAGACTTATTCAGATTTCCTTTATCTATTTTTAGTTTTAGCTTTATTGAGTTAGTTGGGGTCTTGTCCTAGCAACTCGTCATGTTTATAGGCTTTTCAGACAAAGGATGTATTCATCTTCAGATTGTGTATTCTGATGTTATGTTTAATTTAGACTTCCGCTATGATTATCTTGTTGATTCTTCAGTTTTATCAGTTGAGTTAGATGTATGTTCATGCCACGGGTTGACTTGGAGTCTCTCAGGGCTTCTTGTCCCGTGTTGCAATCTGACCTTCGTTGGGGTCACGCAAACTTGGTATTAGAGCAATAGGTTTGAAGCGTCCTAGGGTTTCTAAAATTTGCATTAAGTAGAGTCTTTTTCATGGGTGTGAAGCGCGCCACACTTATGACGAAGAGGCTATGAAATGTTTAGGAAATGTTCCCTTCTTTCATGATCTATGTCGTGCGATGAAAAGTCTCCCTATCTTTCTAATTTGTGTTATTCACGATTGCAGAATCATGGCTCTTCGAATAGTAAATGGTAGAAGGAATGGGAATGGAGAAGGCCACGAGGATGGCAATGAAAATGGGCACCAGTAGGCCCCACCAGTCCAGGAGCACCATGCACCGGAGCCAGTTGCCTATGCTGAGTTTCGAGCAGCTATTCAGATGCTTGCGTAGGCCTTGACTGCTCAGGTCAATCAACAGGCGGTTAGGCATGTCCCGCAAAATGGTAATGTAGCGGCAGATCGAGTCAGAGATTTCTTGAGGATGAACCCACTGGAGTTCCTCAGGTCAAAAGTAGATGAGGATCCGCATGAGATCATAGATGAGATTGTGAAGATCACCCAAGTCATAGGGGTAAATAGAGTTGAGTGCGCGAAGTTGGAACTAGTTGAAAGGGGCCTCACATATCTAGTTTTGTCAATGGAAAGATAGCAGTACCGTCGGAGAAGGCCCGGTCACATGGGAAGAGTTCCATGTTGCATTCTTAGATCAATTCTTCCCTCATGAGATGAGGGAGCTGAAGGCAGATGATTTCGTAAATCTGAAGCAAGGGAGGATGACGGTGCAGGAGTATGCCCTTGAGTTCACCCACCTATCAAAGTACGCCTAGAGTTAGTGGCTGATCAGAGGGCGCGGTGAGCAGGTTCGCTCATGGAGTAGCGGGCTATTTGGACAAGGACTATAGGACTGCCATGCTCCACCAGGATATAGATTTCTCTCGGATAGTCTTGTATGCCCAGCTGATAGAGGCAGCGCATATGAGGGTTAGAGAGGCCAAGAGGGCTAGAACCGATAATCACAGATTCTCACAACCGAGGTCCGGTGGTGGGTACCGATAGCAGACCCACCAGAGATCTTCAGCCACAACATCTTCAGCATTTGGTGTGCTATCCAGGCCTAGGCACGATTAGAGGGGGCGAGCATCAGGCTCTAGGGGTCAGAGAAGCAGACCCGCAGATTCTAGTATCCCAGCTTGCCGCAGATGTGGTCGGGGTTATACAGGCCAATGCTTGGCAGGTTCAGGTTCTTGTTTCAGGTGTGGGAAGCGAGGAAACATGCTTAGAGATTTCCGAACAACAAGGCAGGATCATGATGGGGCCGAGGTCCAACTTCTAGTTCAGCAACCCCGCCCACACGCTTAGCACATTAGGGGGCATCTACCAGCACAGGTGGCGGTCAACACCAAAACAGATTCTATACCTTAGCATCCCACCAGGAGAAGGAGGTCTTCCTAGATGTAGTCACTGGTATGTTATGAGTTTTCCATCTTGATGTTTATGCTTTGCTAGATCCGGGGGCTACCTTGTTTTTCGTGACATCTTATGTGGACAGTAGCTTCGGAGTCAATCTCGAAGTCTTGTCAGAACCCTTCTCAATATCCACTCCAGTAGGTGATTCAATTATTGCTAGACGGGTGTATAGACGTTTCCCGATCTCATTCCTTCAGAAAGTCACCTCAGTAGATTTGATAGAGTTAGCCATGATTAATTTTGATGTTATCCTCGGCATGGATTGGCTATTTTCATGTTATGCCTTAGTTAACTGTAGAACCTGGGCAGTAGAGTTCAGATTTCTGGGTGAGCTAATCTTAGAGTGGAAGGGTAGTTCAGTTGTGCCTATAGGTCATTTCATTTCCTACCTTAAGGCTATGAAGATGATTTCTAAGGGTTGTGTGTACCATCTACTTAGGGTTAAGGATATGATGTCTGAGACCCCAACTATCCAGTCTGTCCCAGTAGTATGTGAGTATCCAGAGGTCTTTCCTGATGATTTACATGGGAATCCCTCCCAAGCTTGAGATTGATTTTGGTATTGACCTTCTTCCCGACACACAGCCTATAAATATTTCTCCCTGTGAAATGGCTCCAACCGAGCTAAAGTAGTTGAAAGAGCAGTTGAAGGGCCTGTTGGATAAAGGTTTCATTAGACCGAGCAAGTCCCCATGGGGTGCACTAGTTCTCTTTGTCTGAAAGAAAGATAGTTCTCATTGAATGTGTATTGTCTATTGGCAATTGAACAAAGTCACCGTCAAGAACATATATATTTTACCTAGGATTGATGATTTATTTTACCATCTTCAAGGTGCTAAGTGTTTCTAGAAATAGACCTCAAATTCGGGTATCATCAGCTCAGAGTCCCGGAGAGTGACATCCTGAAGACAGCCTTTAGGACGCGGTATGGTCATTATGAGTTTGTAGTTATGTCTTTTGGACTAACGAATGCTCCTGCAACTTTTATGGACTTGATGAACATGGTGTTCAAGACATACCTGGATATGTTTGTGATTGTGTTTATCGATGACATCCTGATATACTATCGGAGCGAGGAGTAGCATGCCGCTCATTTGAGAGTAATTCTATAGATTCTCAAGGATTGCCAATTATATGCCAAATTCAGCAAGTGCGAGTTTTGGTTGAACTCCATAGCATTTTTGGGCCACGTGGTATCAAGCGAAGGCATAAAGGTGGACTCTCAAAAAATAGAAGCGGTGAAGAATTGGCCTAGACCTGTGAACCCTTCAAATATTCAGAGCTTCTTGGGTCTAGCTAGGTATTATTAGAGATTTGCTGAAGGTTTCTCATCGATTGTAGCACCTTTGACCAAATTGACCCAGAAGAAGGTGAAGTTCCAATGGTCGGAGGCTTGTGAGAAGAGCTTCCAAGAGTTGAAGATCCGACTAACTTCAGCACTGGTGTTAACTTTACCGGAGGGTACCGATGGGTTCGTCGTGTATTGTGATGCTTCAAGGATCGAACTGGGGTGTGTATTGATGCAGCACGGGAAGGTTATAGCATATGCCTCCAGATAGCTAAAAGTTCATGAGAAGAATTACCCGACCCATGATCTTGAGTTGGCCACGGTGGTATTCGCCTTGAAGATATGGTGACATTATTTGTACGTGGTTTATGTGGATGTGTTTACGGACCATAAGAGTTTGCAATATGTGTTTACCCAGAAGGACCTCAATCTTCAGCAAAGAAGGTGGTTGGAGCTACTCAAGGACTATGATATGAGCGTCCTTTACCATCTGGGAACGACTAATGTAGTGGCAGACCACTTAGTAGACTCTCTATGGAGAGTGTGTCCCATGTGGATGAGGGAAAGATGGAGATGGTGAAGGATGTGCATCGACTCATAAGATTGGGAGTTAGGTTGGTTGACTCAGCCGATGGTGGTGTTATTGTTCATAATCGATCAAAATCGTCATTGGTGAATGATGTAAAAGCTAGGCAAGATGAGGATCTGATTTTGGTAAAGTTGAAGGAAGCCGTTTAGGATCAGAAGGTAAAGGTCTTCTACAAAGGGGGAAATGGTGTGCTTCGGTACTAGAGTCGCTTATGTGTTCCAGATGTGGATGATTTAAGGAGCCGAATGTTGCACGATGCTCATGGATCCAGGTATTCTATCCATCCCGGTGCCACCAAGATGTACTGTGACTTACCGGAAATCTATTGGTGGAATGAAATGAAGAAGGATATCGCAGAATTCGTAGCTAAGTGTTCAAACTATCAGCAAGTAAAGGTTGAGCATCAGAAACTGGGAGGCGCGTTTCAGGATATCAGTATCCCTACTTGGAAATGGGAAGAAATCAACATGGACTTCGTCATAGGTTTTCCTCACACTTGCCGGCAATATGACTCCATTTGGGTTGTGGTAGACAGGTTGACCAAGGCCACTCATTTTCTACCGGCCAAAACCACAAATTCGGCGGAGGATTATGCCAAGTTATATATTCGAGACCTAGTTCGATTGCATGGAGTGCCCTTATCCATCATTTCAGACAGGGTACCAAATTTACCTCTCAGTTTTAGAGGTCGTTATAAAAAGGACTTGGTACTCAGGTTAAGCTCATCACAACATTTCACCTGCAAACGGATGGTCAAGTGGAATGGACAATTAGACTCTCGAGGACATATTGAGAGCATGTGTGATTGACTTTGGAGGTAGTTGGGATGAGAATTTGCCACTTATCGAGTTTGCATACAATAAAAACTATCATTCCAGTGTCCATATGGCACCGTTCGAGGCTCTCTATGGGCGGAGATGTAGATCTCCCATTGGTTAGTTTGAGGTTGGTGAAGCTACAATGATAGGACCAGATTCAGTTCATGAGGCTATTGAGAAGGTTCGATTGATAAGGGATAGGTTGAAAACTGCTCAGAGTTGCCAAAAGTCCTATGTTGATATGAGGAGAAGGGAATTAGAATTTGATGTTGGTGATTGGATATTTCTGAAGGTGTCTCCCATGAAGGTACTGATGAGGTGCAGAAAGAAGGGGAAGCTTAGTCCCCGCTATGTTGGTGTCATGACCCGAACGTACACCCGGATCGTAGACACGGGACAAGGGACACCGAGAGACCCCAAGTCAATCCATGGCACATGCATTGAACTAATCTCACTTAAATAAATAGAATACTAAGCGTAGAACATCGCGGAAATGTAACCATGACATGATATCAAGAAGTACCAACATTTACATAAGTTGAATGCTATTCATTTATCCGTAATCCTCTAATACATAAGATGGGTTGATAGGACAACATCCCCAACTAACCCGAGCAATACTAAAACATAAACAACTGAAAAGTTTATCAAACGTCCCTCGGAACATGAGGGCTCACCAACAAGTTGATATTGTAGACTGGGATGGAATAAAGATGAGGATGAGCCTGAGATCCAGACCCTATATCATGAAATGATACAGCACAGAAAGTATGCGGTTAGTAGGTGGAATGTACTGAGTATGCAAGGTAAGTAACACGGACATTTTAAAAGTAAAGTAAACTCATAAACAGACTTAGGAGAAGGACATCATGCTTTCATCAAAATCTTCGTAATAAAACATAAGGCTCAAGACTTTTAAATCATCCATAATCATTCAATATCATAAGCGTAAATAACTTTATCATAATATAACTTGAGACATTAACATAAATATAATAATACATAAAACATGTGGAACAATGGGAGGACTCGTCATAACCGACACCATCATGGTAGAGCCTTTCATGATGCCCCACTGTCTCGCTCAAGTGGGCAGAGCCGACCCTGGCTTGCCAGGAGAGTGTCATGCATAAGACATGATATCACATTTGAGGGGATCATTATCAATAAATCATAACATTTACAACCCACGGTGGCACGTGGTTATGAGACACCAGCATAGTCCTTTGAACGCCAGGTTGCTTGGTGCTAGACACGGCTCCTAAAAACATGCATATAGGCTCACACATAAATCATTAAAATCATGCATAAAATTCATTGGCTAAGATATAACATTTATAATCATTGATCCCCTTTAAAACATGCTTAGCCAAGAATCAAGGCCCCTTTATATCGGCCAACATCATAAATAGATAATTCATGAAATTCGTTTCATAAATCATAAATCATTCTTCATCCTGTGGGCATTGCCTAATACTCCATCATAATCATTTCTTTCAAATTATGCCCATAAACATGGGTAACTTAGATTCATGCATTTCCATAATTAATAAACTTAAAATAATGAATATTCATCATAAATCATAACTTCCATGAACTTTCATCAAATGGGTATTTTGGATTTAAAAGATTGAAGCATGATTTTTGAAGAAAATATACAAAACCTGCCCATCATGAACATTTCAATAAATAAAACTCAATTAAAACATACCCATAATGAGAAATCACATTGACATGCTTTGGGTAAAACCCCATGGAGTTTGAGTAGGAGAATTCACGAATTAACTCGAAATTGGGCATGGGTGAGGTAGAATTCCACCCATTTTAAAACCCTACATACCTGGGAATAGATGGACTTAAAGCTTCTTGAACACCAACAAAGAATTTGATAAAAATTTGGGGAAGAAGGCCTTGAATCTTCCAAAAAGCTCTCTAAAATCCTTGCATGAGAATGGGCATGCAATAGGGACTTAACTCCTCTTATCACACTCATAAAATAACCACAACGACGTAGTTTAGGACTTAAGGACTTAGGAAGTTACGAAAATACCCTTATTAAAACAAAGGAAATTCCTGGTCGCTAGTCCTCACGAGGGGCCTAACGGGTCGTTACCACAGGGCACGACTAGTTGCCTTGATCCGTTGAGTCCACTGCCCAAAACTCCAAGGGAACTCCACAGGTGACTTCACGAGTCATGAGGTCAGACCAAGACTCGTGGTCACCTTCCATGGCCTACACTGCCCATCCCAATATTGCCAATCCTCCAGGGTTGACCATGGGTGACCTCACGAGTCGTGAGGTCTGACCATGACTCGTGGCTAGGCCCGTGTCCTCTCCACATGGACTTTGCCAAACCAAGCTGACCATGAGTCACTTCACGACTCGTGGTCACTCCTCACGACTCACCTCACGAGTCATTCTGTGACCTACTGTGAATTTTCAATTTTTCTCCATTTTCACTTCCGGGTCTGATCTTGGGTTCCCGGGGTATAACAATATCTCCCCTTGGGAACATTCATCCTCGAATATTAGAAACATGTAGAAAACTTAGAAACAAGCTATCACCATAAACGATTGCCAATCATTTAAGTCGAAAACTGACGGAATGACTACCCCCGAAAGGAATTACATAGCTAAACTGAATTCAAACATCACATACATTTACCATATCATAAAAAAAACTTGCACACATGAACTGAATGGGAAAAGATGATTAAAAGTTTTATGGAAAAACTGGTACCTCAAACTGAAACTGAGACGATAGGGAACAAATGAGGGTATTTAGCTATCATATCTTCTTCGGGTTCCCACGTAGCTCCCTCAACATGCTGATTTCTCCATAACACCTTTACTGAAGCTACTTCTTTGTTCCTCATCCTCCGAACCTACCGATCCAAGATTTCAACGGGAATTTCTTCATAACTGAGGCTGTCCTTCACTGCAATGTTGTCTACCAGAACTACCAAGGCTAGATCACCCAAGCACTTCTTCAAAAGTGACACATGAAAGACAGGATGAACCGAAGATAGCTCCAAGGGCAAGTCCAACTCATATGCCACCTTACCAACTCTTCTCACAAACTGGTAGGGGCCAACGTAATGGGGACTGAGTTTACCTTTCTTTCCAAATCGCATGACTCCCTTCATGGGAGATACGTTTAAAAATACCCAATCGTTCACATCAAACTCCAAATCTCTTATCCTCAAATCAACATACGTTTTCTGACGACTCTGTGCGGTTTTCAATCGGTCCCTTATCAACTGAACCTTCACCATCGCCTCATGAACCGAATCTGGTGCTGTCATAGCTGCCCCACCAACCTCAAACCATCTGATGGGAGATCTACACCTCCGCTCGTAAAGAGCCTCGAACGGTGCCATCTGGATATTGGAGTGGTAACTTTTATTATAAGAAAACTCGATCAAGGGAAAATGATCATCCCAACTACCTTTAAAATCCATAACACATGCTCTCAACATACCCTCAAGGGTTTAAATGGTTCGCTCTGCCTGGCTGCCTATTTGCGGATGGAAGGCTATACTGAGCTTAACCTGCGTCCCAAGTCCTTTTTGTAAAGAACACCAGAATTAAGAGGTAAACTGAGTACCTCGGTCTGAGATAATAGACAAGGGCACTCCATGAAGTTGAACCAACTCCCGAATATACAACATAGCATAATCATCCGCTGAATCCGTGGTCTTGACCGGTAGAAAATGTGCAGCATTAGTTAGCCTGTCAACCACCACCCAAATGGAGTCGTATTGCCGGTGAGTACGGGGTAGGCTTGTAAAAAATTCCATATTAATCTCTTCCCACTTCCAAGTGGGGATGCTGGTATCCTGAAGTACGCCTCCCGGCCTTTGATGTTCGACTTTCATTTGCTGGCAGTTTGCACATTTTGCTACTAACTCTGCAATATCTCTTTTCATACCATCCCACCAATAGATCTCTCGAAAATCCGGTACATCTTTGTGGATCCTGGATGAATGGAATATCTTGTACCATGTGCCTAATGCAATATTCGAACTCTAAAATTCTTGAGGTCCAGAACATATAGTCGACCCTGGTATTGTAGCACACCATCTCCCCCTTGGGAGAAAACTCCACCTTCTGACTCCACACCGCCTCCTTCAGCTTTCTCAATATTGGATCCTCATCTTTCATGGATTTAACTTCAACTACCAAGGACGATTCTGACCCATTATGCACAACAACACTATCATCGGTCGAATCGATCAATCTAACTCTCATCCTTGCGAGTAGGTGGAAATCCATCACCAACTCCTTCTTTCCCTCATCCACGTGGGATACACTTTCCATGGAGAGTCTACTAAGCGCATCCGCAACCACATTAGCCTTGCTCGGGTGGTAAAGGACACTCATGTCATAGTCCTTAAGTAATTCCAACCACCTCCTCTGCTGAAGATTTAGATCCTTATGTATGAACACATATTGCAAACTCTTGTGGTCCGTAAATACATCCATATGGACCCCATACAAGTAATGCCACCATATCTTCAATGCAAACACCACCGCGGCCAACTCAAGATCATGGGTCGGGTAATTTTTTTCATGGACCTTCAGCTATCTCGAGGCATACACTATTACCTTCCCATGCTGCATCAACACACATCCCAGTCTGACTCTCGAAGCATCACAATAGACAACAAAGCCATCAGTATAAGGTCAACACTGGTGCTGAAGTGAGTCGGGTCTTCAACTCTTGAAAGCTTTTCTCACAAGCATCTGACCATTGGAATTTCACCTTTTTCTGAGTCAACTTAGTCAAAGGTGCCTCAATAGATGAGAAAACCTCCACAAACCTTCGGTAATACCTTGATAGGCCTAAGAAACTCTGAATTTTGGAAGGATTCACCGGTCTGGGCCAATTCTTCACCTCTTCGATCTTCTAGGAATCTACCCTTATGCCTTTGCTTGATACTACATGTCCTAGAAATGCTACGGAGTTTATCCAAAATTCACACTTACTAAACTTTGCATACAACTAATGATCCTTGAGGGTTTGCAGCACTATTCTCAAATGAGTGGAATGCTCCTCCTCGCTCTGGGAGTATATCAAGATGTCATCGATGAACACAATCACAAATATATGCAGATATTACTTGAACACCCTGTTCATCAAGTCCATAAAAGCTACAGGAGCATTGGTTAGCCCAAAAGACATAACAACAAATTCATTGTGACCCTACCGAGTCCTGAAAGCGGTCTTCGGGATGTCACTCTCCCCAACTCTAAGCTGATGATACCCGGACCTGAGATCGATCTTAGAGAAGCACTTGGCACCCTGAAGCTGGTCAAAAAAATCATTGATCCTGGGTAAGGGGTAGATGTTCTTAACGGTAACCTTGTTCAACCGTCGATAGTCAATACACATGCGAAGGGAAGCGTCCTTCTTCCGAACAAATAGAACTGGTGCACCCATGGAGACTGGCTCGGTCTAATGAAACTCTTATCCAATAAATCCTTTAACTAATCCTTCAATTCCTTTAGCTCGACTGGAGCCATCCTGTAAGGAGGGATAGAAATAGGCTGCGTATCTGGAAATAGATCAATACCAAAATCAATTTCCCTTTCTGGAGGAACACTTGGCAAATCCTCGGGAAATATCTCTGGATATTTGCACACCACCGGAACTAACTAGATAGTCGGGGTCTCGGACTCCAC
>JACEIK010000165.1:114863-141447 GCA_018107945.1 Datura stramonium | reverse complement strand
TAACTAAAAATCACATGAGAATGTACACATAACGATAGATAAACAAGTTGAAATGAAGCATTTGAGTATCACTTGGGCATGCAATTCTGCCCAAGATCAATGACTATCAGATTTTAGCTTTGAGTCAATCTAATAAGTTATGATGTTATGTTATGCTATGATGAGATCATAATTTTAGAAAGAATGCATGTAAGTCATATTCTTAGATTCTTATTGTTCATGTTTTACATTATGCATGTCTTTAAATGATTTTATGTATTTAAGAGATTTTACTACCTTGCATACTCGGTACAGTTCACGTACTGACTGCATACTCTATGATGTATCATTTCATGATACAGGACCCGACTCTCAGGTTCAACCCCGTTCATAGTCAGTCTTTAGAGTTAGCATCTTACGTTGTTGGTGAGTCCTCATCTTCCGAGGACTGGATTTATTTGGATTTCCTTTATGTATTTTCAGTTTCAGCTTTATTGAGTTAGTTGGGGTCTTGTCCCATCAACTGGTAATGTTTAGAGGCTTTTCAGACAAATGATGTATTCAGCTTCAGATTTTGTATTATGATGTTATGTTTAATTTAGACTTACTCTATGATTATCTTGTTGATTCTTTAGTTTTATAGGTTGAGTTAGACATTTGTTCATGTCATGGGTTGACTTGGAGTCTCTCAAGATTCCTTGTCCCAAGTTGCTATCCGGTCCTCCGTTTGGATCATGACAGAGGAGTTTTAAGAATTACTTTTGACTTCTCTTGATCCTAAAATTGATAGAACCTTTTGAAGGTTAATCATGGAGAATAATGAGAAGATTTAGGGAAGCAACCAAGAGAGTTCCAGTTTTTCTAGGCCGAACTTGGAGAACACTTCTAAAGCAATCATCATGATGGCTATCACTGGGAACTTTAAGCTGAAGGATTGGACCATGCGGTTGGTCTAAAACACTTGCCAATATCAAGGTAAGCCTCACGAGGATCCCTATAGGCATCTAATGACATTCGTGGAACTAAGCGAGAATTTCCACTACCAGAACTTGTCAGATGAATATGATAAGCTAACATTATTTTCGTTCTCACTGATTGGTGAAGCCAAGGAGTGGCTTCAAAATGAACCAACAGGTTCCATCACCACATGGGACGCTCTTTCCAACAAATTCATTAACATGTATTTCTCTTAAAAAAGAACCATGGAGTTGAGAGGGAAGATCTCTAGGTTTGTACAGAAAGTTGGTGAGACCTTATCTCAGGCGTGGGAGCGTTACAAGGGTTATTTGAGAGATTGTCCATACCACGTGAAGCCTAAGGAGATATTTGGAAGCTCGAGTCAAAGATCCTTCTCGATGCTACTGCACTGGACATATTCTATCCAAAAACTATTATGTAATTCAGGCTCTCTTGAACCTCATGCCAATGAGAAGTCAAGATTATCAAGACTCAGGCAGAGGATTCGCAACAGCTAAAGTGCTAAGAAAGATTGAGGTAGATGGTGTTGCAGCAATCAGGGCAGAGATTAGCCAGCAGGTGAATGTGATGAGCAAACTTTTGACCACACCAGTAGGAAGCCAAGTATAGCAAGTACATCAGGTGTAAACTCCACCGCCGTCATGTGAAGCATTTGGAGAATCTCATACATTTATAGGTTGTCAACTTAACCCCAAATTTGTATTTTTTGTGGGACAACAGAATCGTGGTGGTGATTTTTCAGGTAATGGCTATAATTAGGGGTACTGTAACACAATAAATCCCTTATTAGGAGGGTATCGGAACTTCCAAAGGCCCCAGAATAGTTACCCATAGCCTCAGGGCTAGCAATTGAATAGTTCTCTTGAGGAGATGATGAAGCAATAGATGGTGCAAGAGACTCAGGTAGTGAATGAGATGCAAAAAATCCATCCAGGAGCTTGAGAGGCAAATGGGGAAATTGGCCCTACAGTAGACAAATAGACCGAAAGGGGAACTTTCGAATAACACCGAGAAGAATCACAAGGAAAATGTGAGTGCAATCTCCTTGCACAGTGTTAAGGAGCTGGTTGAGGTGATCTCCAAATAAAAGAAGGTTGATGAGAAGGTTGAGAACTCTAAGAGTGAGGTCGGGGAGTCAAGCAACTCACAACCAAAAGTTGAAGTAGCTAGACGACCGCCACATTCCCATAGAGGTTTCAAAAGTAGAAAGAGGATACAACTTGTAGGAAGTTTCTTGACTTGTTGAAGCAAGTACATGTTAACATTCCATTTGTGGAATTTTTGCAGAAATTTCCTAAATATGCTAAGTACCTTAAGAACATTGTGGCCAACAAGAGGCGGTTAACAAAGTTTGAAACTTTGGCTCTTACAGAAGAGAGTAGTTCTGGGTTTAGAATAAAAATCCTAAAATGTTGAAGGACCCCCAGAGATTGACCCTTCCTGTGGTGATCGGAGACAGGGAACTTGGTTCTGCCTTATGTGATTTGGGTGCTAGCATCAATTTGATGCCTAGATTCCTATTCAAAACTTTGGGTATAGGTGAACCTCGTCCTACCACAATGACTCTACAGCTTCCAGACCAATCTCTGGCCTACCCTGATGGAATAATAGAGGACGTCTTGATAAAGGTAGGACCTTTCATTCTTCCGGTGGACTTTATAATCCTAGATTACGAAGCTGATGCAACAGTTTCCCTCATTTTGGGGAGAGGATTTTTAGCCACCACTGATGTCGTTATACAAGTAAAGACAGGCAAGATGTCTATGAAGGTGGAAGGTCAAGAGGCTATTTTCGAGGTGTTTAGATCAACAAGGATTCCTCCTCACTATGAGGACGTCACAGTTAAGCCGACAGTATAACCTGGAGGATGTAATAAGTTAGTTGAGCAGCGTGGGCTACATGAAAGTTCAGTGAATTGTCAGTTTGGTCACCATTTCACTCGGATGAAGGAGTGAAACAGACCATTGTCGTGCTGCAATGTTATATCAGGCGCTGCATGGGAGGCTATCCATGTATTTCATGCCACGACTATAACTAAGGTGCTTGGTTTGAGGAAACCCATCTTTTTAATATTTTAACATGTTTTCTTTATTTTATAGAGACGAACAGAGCTTTGGAGGAAGAAAGAGCTGAGAAAATGAGCTAAAAAAGATTAAGTCTGGGGTGAGATGCCTGACTTGGGGCGGCTGATGTTAAACTCTAGAAGAAAAAAATCAGGCAATTTGGTGCTATGGGTGGCGCACCGTGCCAGCTCTAGTTACTGAGAAAACGTTTTCTAGGTATGTGTTGAGACAGAGGGGGCAGCGCAGTAGGGGCTTCTTGGTCAAATATTTTTTTGTCAAATTGAGTCATGTTAACCTAAAGACCTTAAAATTATTAAAAGAACCTAGGCTCCACACCTTTATTTAAATTCCCACTCATCCTTTTCCCTCAGAAAGTTGAAAAAACAAAAAGCAAAAAATTTCTCTCCTCCCCCTCTTACACTCGCAACTCCCTCTTCTGTTCTCCCTTCCATTTTTGTCTTATCCAAGGTTTGTTGGAGCTCCCTCTCTCAACTCAAGGAAGTATATTTCTTCTCTCTTATTTAGGTAATATTAAAAGTATTCTCTCACTCCCTTCTTTCCCAATATTAAAGACCCAAATCACTATTGTTGGTGAAAAGCTTAAGTTTCACATTGTGGGTTTCATGAGCTTTAATGCCTTATATTCTTCAATGATAATGTGTATCCTTGTTGGGTTAACTTATTTTTGGTTGAATGTAATGATTTAAAGTTGTGGGGATGAATGGGAATGGTGATTTAAATTCATGAATTTGGTAAGTAGATGCATTAATGGTAGAGAGAGAAAGTGCATGGGTATTAAATTCTTAAAGGTGAATAAGTCTTGAGTTGTTGGTATTCATGATTAATTCATTATGGATGATAGTAAATTGTTTGTTGAGTTTTTGAATGAATTGAATAATGCTACTTCCATGGATGAATGACTTGAATTATGAATTGAAGAAGGAAAAGTGAGAGGGATGGCCAATTGAGGCATTCTTGAAAAGCTAAATATGAGGGTAGAATTGAAGAATTCATGAACTTAGTTGTAGTTACAGTTTGTGAATGAATGTTGTGAGATTGGATTATGATGGGAAGTCTTGAGTACCTATTGGACAAAGTTTCACCATTATGCTAGTGAATTAAGTGTGGGGTCAATCTTGCACTCTTAACACTTAATTAGCTAGCCTTGTTATTCACGAACTAATCTTGTGTAGTTATTAATTTTTGTTTGGTAGGTATAATGGCATCGAAAGGTAGCAAAGGAATAGAGATTAAGGTAGCAGGCAAAGGTCTAAAAAGGCTCCGAAACGGTACAGAGGGAGCTAGTTCATCAGCAGCCAAGGCTAGCCCTACTAAACGATTTGGAGCACAGGCTGTAGAGCCTCATGGGCTTACCTCGTTCAATACACAGAAGGAGGCTATGTATGCTCCTGAAAATTGGATCAATGAGGGCTGCCTGGCACCTGAGTTCCTTGTTATTAGGGATAAGATCCGTGAGTTGGGAGTTGGATACATCTTTTCCAAGTCGGAGGAGTGCAACCTCACCTTGTTGTGGGAGTTCTATGCAAACTGGGACATATCATTTGGAGAAACCACCAAAGTGAAGATAAAGGGTCAGGTGGTGCAGTTTACTTCATGGGGTTCAATGCTTTCCTTGGCACACCTGCAGTAGACCTTTCAAAGTACTTTAGCTTCCTTGACAGGCCTTCTTACCACGACATCCGTCACACTCTATGTGGTGAGCACTCATCCACCCGATAGGCAAGGGGCCACAAGGGCACTCACTCCACACATGTGTTCTCCTACTTAAACAAGTAGGCGAAAGTTTGGGTAAGATAGTTTATGTCGTGCTTCTCCCGGGGACTCAAATGACAGAAATCACTAGAGAACGGGTTGTGCTTTATACATGTTTATGAAGGGGATACCAATTAACTTTTGTGTTGTCCACGGACAACTACAGGTGGAAATATTGTTGTGGAAGTCGCTTGACCCAGTATTTACGAGAGGCAAGCATTGAGGAGGAAGAGGCATATGATTCACCTACCTCTAACAGAGCACCTGACAGGGAAGATGATTGATGTTATAAAGGTGAAGGAGACAATCACTTCCATGGCTCAAACCTTCACTACAGCTGATCTTCAGGCTCTTTATAAAAGCTAGCAAGGTCGTACATTTGGAATGCTTGACTTACAGTTGAGGATAGGAGGCCGACCCACCACAGCCAAGGAGATGGCAACCCTTAAGGATAGATATCCACTCACGGAGAGTGCTATGTAGATTTGTAGAGTGGGATCTGCCTTTGAGGAGCCACATGATAATGGTGAGGCCACGATGCTCACTAACGATGTTGATGATCTAGATAATAATGATGAGGAGGATAATGCTACTACGGTCACCATGCAGGTTGATGGCGATGATGATGAGGATGAAGATCAGGATTACAATCCTAATAATGATGCTTAGCGGCCTAGGAAGTTCCTTTTACCATACTATTTGATATGATTACACGTGCACTAAGAACAGTGCACTATTTAAGTATGTTGTGGAGGAAAGATTCCTCTTTGCTCTTTGATTGCTATATTTGTAGTTGGTCGTAACATACTGACATTCCCCGAAGTAGTAGCTCTATGATTTTTTAGGTATTGGTTTGTAATAGCTACTATGATGCTGATGAGTTGTGATGCCTTGGGATGTTAGATACTTTATTTGTCTTAAGTAGTTTATAGTGTTAGTTTTTAGTTTAATCTAGTTTGTTTTTTTAGTTTAATTTTAGAGTCTGAATTTTGTTGGTCAAGGGTGAGTATGTCTATTGAGCTTCATTTGAAAATTGTTTGAATTTGGCATGCCTCACCTAACCTTCAGTTTTTCTTATGGCCTCAGTTCTTTTTCGAATGGAGTCCTTTGAACCAGGTAAAATTTTCATTTTTTAGGGGTCGTTGTCGTTGTAGAGTAGTAACCCTTCCCTATGTTAGATGGATGACGACCATCTTAAGGTAATTTTGTCACTTTTTTTATTTTTTAGGATCGAGTCATAGATCATTCACTTGTGTGCTTGTGACATTCTACTTAGCTGCTATGCTAGAGTCAATAAAGTGGTCATCCTGAATGCATAACTTAGGAATCCATGAGAGATACACATCTCTTTAATTTGACTTAAAATGATTCTTAGGGATTAATAATGAAAAATTTCATTCAATATGATTGTGTGATTGTGTAGTTGTAGAAAGCCGACTAGCTTCTTGATTGCCATGAGAGGTGAGCTAAATTATCTTATGTGTACATATTGTAGCATCTATAATTTGTCTGAGTGTATGTAGGATAACTAATTATCAGGGAGTTAGGATATGATCAAGGCACTTCTTTTAAAAACACCAAGTTTTTCCCACATTTGTTTTACCGTCCTGTACAATCTCCTTAGTTATCCCCATTTGAGCCATAAGCCTTATTATTTCTTAGCCACGAAAGTAACTTAATCCCTTTCTTTGTGAGGCTTAAAACTTTTTGATTCAAAGTAGTCTTAGGCACTTTTAGACTTGAAATTAAAGGCCCACCGAAGTATAATGTTAAGGGAAAAAAAGAAAAAAATTTGTGGTAAGAGAAGAAAAATAGGAAGAAGGGGTGCCCACAAAATTGTGTTGTTACTTTATGTTAGGACAATTAAAAAAATTAGAGCTTTAATTGAAAATTTTCTTGTTAATTCTATAAGTAGAGACTAGTAGTCAAGTAGTGAAAAAGGGGCATGAGAAGAAAAGAAAGAAAAAAGGTGGTTAGTGAAGGATGAACAAACAAGGGAAAAGGTGGTGGACTTGAAAAGTGAAAGATGTCTTAAAAGTGCTTAGGGAGGTGATCACGGGCAAAAATATCATGCCCGTGATATGCTTTACAACTTGAATTAGTCGTGTTGTCTAAGTGATTTTATACATTTTCATGTGATTTTATATAAATGTGAAGATATGTGCTAACCAACATGATTAGCCTTTTTTTTGTAGGTTTTGATGACTTTTGAGGAGCTACTTTGAGGAGCTAATCCATGAGTTGGTGAAGTGAGGCTTGGAATCGGAATTAAACGCAAACGTCTAAGAAAGAGGAGGTGCACAAAACAGCCCACTCCGCGCGTTGGCAAACTCTGCCACCCAAGCAGTGCTGCCCACAACAGCCCACCGCTGTTGGCAACGTGCCACGGCAAAATGGGTTCGCGACAAAGAGGTGCCATCGCGCTGCCTGTGCAGTGATTAGTCGCCGCCAACGCTGGGCAGGTGCCGCCGAGGTCGAGCCTCAAGTACTTTCCGAAGGCCTCCACAAAGTAACGTGTCACTGAGGCAATGCCCGCGTTGCACTCCGTGACACGTTGCTTGTTATCTCGAAAAATTCCTACTAATATAAGTAGCACACTTAGGTTTATTTTGGATTGTTCCGACTCTGCGGAGCAAGAACGCGAATAAAGGCGCTGGAGAGGATCTAAAATTTTAGGGTTTTCTCTCCTCTTCTTCTTTCAATTGTTTGCATGATTGACACTCATTTCTAACGCTGTTCAATCCAAAAATGAGTGGCTAATTCCTTTTCTTGCTGAGGTTATGAATTGTTGTATTGAAATGTAATTGTTGATTATATGGTTTTTCCATCTTTCTTCTATGGTTGTTCTATTTAATTCTTGTTCTTACCGTGACACATCTGCCAATGTTAATGTGTGTAAATCCAAAAGTCCGGCGAGAGGGCAAGAAATTGAAAGTTGTGAATTAATAGATATGATCTTTTCTTAGTTTGGGAAAATTGAGAATTGATTTACCTTCAGATAGAAATATACCCGAAAGTCGTATTAGTCAAGTGTGGAATCGCTTGGTATGGCTAGAACATGATTTTCTTCTTATCACAGAAATGTAGGTGGAAGGATTATGATTCTGGGTTGCTTGCTAACACGAGAGTTTTTAATCCATAGGCATAAGTTCCGACTAGCAACTTGAGAAAAGATAAAACCACGGAGATCGATGATTAATTTCTTCACATGTTAGTTTTAGCCTCGGCATGCTCACATTCATAGTTCCGTACTCACTTATATAATTATTCTACTTTAGTATAAAAAGTTAGTTTACAAAATATAAACACTTTTTTTTACACTCGTTGTCTTCATTATTAGAGTTACAAGAAATTAAACTGAGAAGGTTTTACCGTAGTCGAGTCCCCGTAGGTTCGACATTCTGCTCTAAAAAGGGCCACTATATTACTTGTACAACCCGTACACTTCAAGTGGTCACGTATAAAATATTAAAGAAAGATAATTCCTACCCGTCCCTTAGTCGACACATTAAAATAAAGAAAGTTCTATGATCCGAATCTCTTTAAAACAACCAAGTGACTGCTACACGGAAGTGAAAGCTGGCGGTACGCGACATATGTGCATTACATTGTTTATAAGCGTCGTGGTGCCTTGCTTTCTATGTTCCATGTTTTCGCATTAATAATCCGGTAGAGGAACATCACTAAAGTGAGGGGCACAAGATGCTCACATCGCTTGTACTATTTGCTTGGCATTTGTGGCTTAATCATATTGGCCTTATGTTTTGAAAAAATGAGTTAATTATAGAGGTTGTGTAGTCTGATTAGAAACCTTGATGAGAATCATTGTATGTTGATGAACCCCACTTGTTCTATGCTCTATACTAGTTGGTTTAGCGTAAACTTTTAGAGGTACCAAGTATGGTGATAAAAGATGAGTTTATGTATGGAGTTAAGGATTGTTCTATGACCCACTTGGCAATTTAAGTATGGGGTGGTGATGTTAGACATAGATTTCTATGCCTATTTGCCTTGTTTTTTCCCATCTTTTATTTTAGTTTGAGTTCATAAACCATAAGAAATATATAAATTCATATTTTTGTGTGTCTTGTATGCTAACAAATGATTTGAGAAGAAGGTTCGTAAGCCGACAAGCATGGGTTCAGGCTATGGCTACGCCCAACGCCCGAATCTCAACATCATGAGATACTTCATCATTTGGGCTATGGCTGGCACCCCACGCCAATCCCTTTAACTTCGCAGGGATGTTCATTCAACACTTTGCAGAGATGGCGTGTGTGGAGCCCCAGAGCCTCTAGAGTTAGAGAAAATTGCCAAAATTCTGGCGAGATAGAGAAGCCGCGCGCCGAAAGGGTCCTAATGTTCAATAATTTGACTAACACTCGGGGTGCTATGGTGAGAATGGTGCGATAGAGGTGTTAGAAGTGGAAGAAAATTTGTTAAGTCCTTGGTGAGATGATGGGGTCACCCAGACTCATAGAGCCGAAATTCCTTGTAAACTGCACCAAAAAAATCAGTCGCGCCCAGCGCAAGGCTAGAAATTTGACTAACTCTATAGTGAGATTGGTTGGGTGGTGCATGATGTGCTGTGATTTTATGTCACTTTCAATACCTAAAACTAAGAAAATATTCAAATTCTAGGTATGTTTATATAAATATAATGTGTTTTTGTAGAATGTTGCAAGGAAATAGGTTCGGATAGTGCAATGGGCATAATGGGCTAAATTGGGCTAAGTATGGACTGCCAGAAAGGTAACGAGTTGTCGTGCCACTGGTTGGCTCATTCTTTTAGTCATTGGGAGAAGAATATTTTGAAGCACAATACCCAAGCTAGAAACGTGGTGACCACGAGTTGACAACTCGACTCGGCTTGTCTGGCAATGAGTCGTCAAGAGGGTCATGAGAACTAGGAGTTGGAATTGATAAAAAAGGCCTTGGAGACAAAACAGAAGACTTAATGAGTCGTCATGAGACATGATGACTCATGGTGAACAGGTAGGAGAATTCATCCTCAACACTAGAAAATTCAAAGCTCAGAAGTAACGAGGGACCTAACGATTCATTCAGTCACTTAACGAGTCATTGGGTGACCCATTGTCCAGAAGAACTTGTATGTTGAGCACGAGCAGTACTTGCTTGCCATGACTTGTTATGATACCTAATGAGTCGTTACCACTACCATTGCCACTGTCGACCTTCATTCATTTTTAATTTAGGAAAGGATTTGTCTAAGTCTATAAATACTTTATGTAGGTTTATTTTTGTAGTTTATGCAATTTTTACGACTTTCTACTATATTGTTTGAGGTTTTTATTAACATTGAGGTTTAAGAAACAAGTTTCATAATTTTGTTCTTGAATTCGGTGGTTCAAATGACTTTGGAGTATTAACCTTAGGTTCTTGTTGATTTATTCAAGACGCATGGTTTCTTCTACGAATTATTGTAGGTTGCAATTATGATTTCTTCTCTAATTTCTTATTGTAATCTTTCAAGAATGAGTAGCTAAACTCAAAACTGGGGTTGTGGGAACCATGATGAATTAATATAAGCAAAAAATACTTAGTGAATCTTGAACAGGGTTTAGGTATGTATTGTTCTTCCCTTTATTATAATTGTTTCTTAATGGTTGCAAACATTAGAATTTGCCTTCTTCTTACTCACCGGATCAAGGGGAGTATTGAATGGGAAAAGGGATTAATAATGGAGATTTGAGGCTATCAACCCTCATCTAATAGCTTGACCTTGTCCGGGAATAGCTAATCCGATTTCAAGGGTAAGGGTAAATCAAGTATACATTCGCATACGGATTAAGTTGCATGGTGATAATCATCTATGTAGGGGATCTACCATTTAGGTGAAGTTAACTTAACGATATTGCATGTTAGACACCGGAATAGATCAGTAGTATAAATGCCTTGTGGTTATGAAGTCATTGAGAGAACAATCCTAGTCAACTCAATCTTTGAATTAAATCAATTTTAGATCGAGGATCTACTCCACTCTCTGTTGTTTTCTATTATTTCTTGCTACAATTTCCCCCCATAGGAAATAATAAAGCCAATAGTAGTAATTAAATTCATTAACTAAGGTCCTTGCCATATTCCTTGCGGGGTTCAACCTCAACCATGGTTAGGTTCTATATTTGACATCGACCACTTTATATCTCATTATGAGGTGTAATTTGGGTGCCACCAAATTTTGGCGTCGTTTCTGCGGAATACGGCTTAGGCTTTTGTTAATTGCGTTTGCTTTGCTATTGGTCCTTATTTCATTTTTATTTTTTTCTTTGTTGTTTTTTGCTTCTTAACAGGTCTCAGGTTCGTGTATGTCCAGTACTAAGAGACGAGGAAAATCCCTAGTTCCAATTGATCATGAACTTGAGTGAACATGGGAAAGAAATAGTGGAAGAAGCAACAACAAGAATGTTGGGTGAGGAACAAGATCGAGCAAGAGATAGAGAGGCAACGAGGCTCACTGAAGAGCAACGTCAAGCTACCGAAGCTGAGCGAGCCAGAAGGAATAGAGGTCTATACCAGAAGAGGCACCGGTACTTTAATAATGATGATGATGTTGATATTGATGAGGACAGTGCCACTGGAACTATTGTCCCTCCCCCTTTTCCTGCTGGGCAAAGTTTGACATTACCAGCGCAATGATCCAACTACTCAACATGAAGGGGATATTTGCGGGTCATGCTACTGATGATGCACATACTCACTTGACAAATTTTGTGGGTATTTTCAAAGCATAAAAACAACCGGGTGTGAGTCAGGATGTAATAAGGCTGAGGTTATTTCCCTTTTCACTAGGGAGTGAGGCAACACTGTGGTCAGTTGAATTCCTAAACGATTCCATGACTACTTAGAGAGAGCTTAAATGAGCTTTTCTTGACAGATATTTCCCACTTTCTAGAGCATTGCAACTGAAAGATGAAATTTATAAGTTTAGGAAGTTGAATTCTGGAGCACTTCATGAGACTTGGTTGCGGTTCAACAACAAGCTAAAAAAGGTGCCCAAGCATAGGATCCCAGATGATACACTATTGGAGATATTTTATAGGTCTCTTAATGCTAACATCAAGGTAGTGGCAGATACTCTCTCTGGCGGAACATTCATGAGTCATACATATGTTGAGGCTATTGAGGTCCTTGGCAAGATCACTAAACCCAACTTTGCATGGCACACAAGAGAGTTGGAAGTTTCGATTGGTACTTATGCGATTGGTATGTATGCGGAGCAGAAAAAGAAGGATGAAGAGCAAGATCAGGATATTGTTGAGATCAAAACCACAATGGGACTTCTTGATAAACATTTTATGGGAGCCTGGCCTTGCCCTGAGAAATTTGGAGGTGAATCAGAATCTGAGGAGGAAGCTAATTACTTGAATGATCAAAGGGAGGGTTTTCGGGCCAACACACAAGGGTCTAACCAAGACTCTTAGCATCAAGGTCAAGGGAACCAAGGTTGGAATTATATAGATAACACCTACAACCGGGGCCAATACAGGGATAGGAGTAGAGGCAGAGACAACAGTGACTGGAAAAAGTGTGAGGAGTACGAAAATGATAGAAGCAGTCTCTATATTCTTCCAAAAAATTGTGAACCAGAGTCTAGCGGTTCAAGGGTGGAGGATATGTTGTCGAAAGTACTTAAGCAGATGGAGGCGATAGATAGCCATTTTAAGTAACTCCGCACTGATATTTTTGGTATGAACCAAAAGGTGGAATCACATGTCATTGCCATTAAGCAGATTGAGCAACATCTTGATCAGATGTCTGTTGCTTTGAACCAGAGGCAAAAGGGCATGCTTCCCAGCAATATAGTTCAGAATTCTAGAAATGATAGTCATTGCATGGCTGCCATTACTAGGAGTGGGAAGGTGACACTTGATCCTCCAATGCTGGTTCTGATTGATGAGATAGTCTAGCCCTCAGCGATTGATGATGATAGACTCTAAGGAGCATGTTTTGATTGATGACGCAGTTGAGAAGACATATCCTAGTAATGAAGAGGAACATGGGTTTGAAAAATGGAAGGAGAAGGAGGTACCTCAAAAGATAATGCCTATTCCTAGACATCCTCCCCCTTTCCCGCAGAGGCTGAAGAAGAAGGTCATAGATGGGAAGTATCATAAATTTATTTCTATGCTGGAACAATTATCTGTGAACAATCCATTAGTCGAGGCAGTCGATCAGATGCCTGGTTGTGCTAAATTTATGAAGGACCTTGTCACTAGAAAGAGGATCGGGAGCTTTGAAACTGCTGATAATTTGCACCATTGTAGTGCAATAACATCTCAGTCTCTTGTGCAGAAGAAGGAAGACCTTGGAGCTTTCACCATACGCTGCACTACTAGAGCCTTTAACTTTGCTAAGGCGCTATATAATCTGGGTGCTGCTATAAATTGATGCCGTTGGCAGTGTTTAGATAGTTGCGCTTGGGAGCCCTCAAATCGACTATAATGCGAATATTGATGGAAGATTGCACTGTGAAAAATCCGGTGGGGATTCTCTATGATGTGCTAATGAAGGCCGAGTCCTTCATATTTCCGACCGACTTTGTTATTCTAGACTATGAGGTTGATTTAGAGGTCCCCATTATCTTAGGGTGACCATTCCTCACTACCGGGAATGCTCTAGTAGACATGGAGACGGGACAACTAAAATTCCGGTTGAACAATAAAGACGTGACATGTAATGTGTGCCAGTCCATGAAGCAGCCAAAATGACATGCGACTGGTCTTAATGATTGATGTTGTGGAGGCTGAGCTTCCAATCATGCCTATTGATGAGATAGTGAGTATTGAGTACTTAGCAGCAGTGTTGATGAATGTTGATGTTGAAGAGATCAATGGGGGTGATGAAATCGTTAATGCACTTGCAGGTATGGGGTCGTACACTTATGCTCTGAATAAGATTGGTCTTGATCTGAAAAATCGTGTGACCCCACAGTCCAAACATTCTATTGTGAAGCCTCCGATATTGAAGCTCAAGGCACTCCCATCTCACTTACGGTATGTATTTCTGGGGACCAAAAACACATTACCGGTCATAGTTGTAGCTGACTTGGTGGAATGGCAGGTGGAGGCTTTGGTCTCCATTATGAAGACATATAAAAAGGCCATTGGGTAGACCATAGAAGATATTATTGGGATCCCATTTGGTATTTACAGACATGAGATCCAGCTTGAGACAGATTGTATTCTAAGAATTGAGCATCAACATAGGTTGAATCTGCCTATGCAAGAGGTGGTCAAGAAGGAAATTATTAAGTGGTTGGATACAGGTGTGGTTTACCCTATTGTTGACAGCAAATGGGTGAGCCCAGTTAAGTGCGTACTAAGAAAGGGAGGAATCACTATGGTATTGAATGCTAACAATGAGCTCATTCCACTAAGAACAGTCACAGGTTGGAGTGTATGCATGGACTATCGGAAGCTAAACCACTAGACATAGAAAGATCATTTTTCGATGCCATTTCATGGATCAGATGCTAGACTGACTTGCTAGCAGAGGGTGGTACTGGTTTCTTGATGGTTATTTGGGGTACAATCAGATCTATATAGCCACCGAAGACTAAGATAAAACCACTTTAACCTACCCCTATGGGATATTTGCTATCAAGAGGATGTCGTTCGGGTTATGTAATGCGCCTTCCACTTTTCAGTGCGACATGATGTCCATATTCTCAGACATGGTGGAGGAAACCATTGAAGTCTTTATGAATGATTTTTCGATGGTGGGTGACTCATTTGATGATTTTTTGGCTCATTTGAGCAAGGTGCTGCAGCGGTGCGAAGAGACCAACTTTGTGCTTAATTGGGAAAACTGCCATTCTATGGTCAAAGAGGGTATAGTGCTAGGCCACATAATTTCATGAAAGGGCATTGAGGTGGACAGAGCGAAGATTGATGTAACTGCTAGTCTACCACCTCCAATTTCTGTAAAAGGGTGTTCAAAGCTTTTTGAATCATGTAGGATTTTATCGGAGATTCATCAAGGATTTCTCAAAGATTGCACATCCCTTGTGCAAGCTACTTGAGAAAGAGGTGAATTCGTGTTTGATGATGCGTGTTTGAAGGCTTTTGAATTCCTGAAGGAGAAATTGACTACTGCCCCGTTCATAGTGGCACCTGACTGGTCCTTACCGTTTGAGGTTATGTGCGATGCTAGTGGAGTGGCCCTAGGAGCTATTTTGAGCTAAAGGTGTGCATAGATTTTTCATCCAATTAATTATGCTAGCAAGACGCTTAATGCAGCTCAAAAGAATTACACCGTGACGGAACAAGAGTTGTTGGTTGTGGTATTTGCATTCGAGAATTTTCGGGCTTACTTGCTTGGAACAAAGGTGATAGTTTAGATAGACCATGCAACTCTGTGATATTTGTTGGCAAATAAGGATGCCAAGCCACGGTTGATTCGATGGGTTCTGTTGCTGTAAGAGTTCAAGTTTGAGGTTAAGGACCGGAAGAGGACTTAAAATTAGGTGGCGGATCACTTGTCGAGATTAGTGGAAAATGCAGCACTTAGGGATGAGCTTGATATAGAGGACACATTCCCTGACGAGTAGGTTTTGCCTGCTTCCCAGGTTTGCGAACTTTGCTAATTATCTGGTGAGTGATGTGGTACCGAAAGATTTATCTTTTCACTAGTGAAAGAAATTCATGTCGAATGTGCGAAGGTTTTTCCGAGATGATACTTACTTATTCCTCATATATGTTGATGGGGTAACTAGGATATGTGTGCCTGAGGATGACATATTGAGCATATTGAAGCTTGTTACTCATCCCCTGTTAGGTGTCATCACAACGGGATTCGCATAACCTACAAAATTCTGCAATGTGGGTACTATTGGCCGACCATTTACCAAGATGCACATGATTTTGCAAAGGCATGTGATACATGCCAAAGGCAAGGAGGCATATCAAGGAGGCATGAGCTCCCTCTAACTCCCATCCTTATCATTGAGCTATTTGACGTTTGGGGCAGTGAATTCATGGGCCTGTTTGTGAGCTCAAATGGGCTGAAGTTCATACTTGTAGCTATGGACTATGTTTCTAAGTGGGTGGAGGAAATTGCGCTTCCAAACAATGAAGGTAAGAGTGTCACAATATTCTTGAAGCGGAATATTTTTGCCAGATTCGATACTCCTAGAGCCATCATTAGTGATGGGGGTTCACACTTCTGCAATCGGTTGTTTCAGACTTTGCTTGATAAATATGGATTGAAACACAGGGTGGCAACACCTTATCATTCACAATCTAGTGGGCAAGTTGAGGTCTCCAACCGGGTGATAAAGACCATCATAATGAAGACTGTGAATGCTAACTAGACAGGTTAGTCTAGCAAACTTGATGATGTATTATGGGTTTACCGGACTGCATTCAAGACCCCTATTGGTATGTTTCTTTATCAGCTTGTGTATGGGAAAGCATGTCAACTTCCGATCGAACTTGAACACAAAGTTCTGTGGGCGCTCAAGAAACTAAATCTGAATTTGAGCGATGCTGCGAACTTGGGGCTTGATCAGTTGAATAAGCTAGATGTGTTTCATTTGAAAGCCTATGAAAGTTCAGAAATTTACAAAATGAGGATGAAGATACAGCATGACCGGAAGATTGAGTAAAGAGAGTTCAGCCTTGGAGATATGGTGTTTCTATTTAATTCTAGGCTTCGCTTATTTCCTAGCAAGTTGAAGTACAAATGGTTGGGACCATTTCGAGTGGTCCAAGTATTCTCCTACAGGGCAATTGAATTGGAAAATCATGAAGGCAAACGGTTCAAAGTGAATGGACAACGGGCGAAAGCATATTTGGGGAAGAGTGAAGAAATTAAACTAGTGACCTTTGGGCTCTGGGTGAAGTCTGAGTAACTCGAGGACTTGTGTCATGCTGCGACGTTAAATCAGGCGCTTCATGGGAGGCAACCCATGGAGGTATCTTGGTGAAGTTTGAGTAATCAAGATACCCACATTGTGCGGCGATGTTAAATCAGGCGCTTCTTAGGAGGCAAACCAAGTTGTAATTATAATATAAGTATAGTATTTATGTGTGTTGACATGTGTAGGTGATTAGGATGAGAAATCTGAAGCTGGAACCAAAATTCAGAACCTTAGATTCTGGTGCCAAAAAGCACAAGACGAGTCGTTACCTGACTAAATGACTCGTCAAGACAAGTCGTGGCCACTAAAGTAGAAATAGTACAATCTTTAAAGTCAATGACGAGTGCCTCAACGAAATGTGAGGTCATTCAAAAATTCGTCAAGTTACTCGTCCTGACACTACTGAATGTCCTCCAGAGTACAGGGCCAATGACTCAAGACACACTCGTTGGGTAAGACCATGAGTCATTACCTGAGTCGTTAAGTCCCAGGTAAGTTTTCTATTTTTACTAAAGCAATGGAAAACATAACAAGTTCTGACTTGCAAAATGACTCGTTACATGGGTCATGATGCATCTGAATAAAGTTAAATCACCCGACCCGGCCCATGCACAAATTGAGTAAATTGAAGGTTAAATCATATAAAACCCCCGATTTTGACTGCTTGACCCACACTTCAAACACCAAGCTCTCTCAGACATTTTCCCTCTCCCCTAATCAATTCCCATCTCAAAAAACACACACACCTGCTCAAATTCGAACGCACAATCACTTGATTAGAAGTCAGACATCACTATCACTGCCCACATAATTACACCCATCACTCCTCAAATTCTAATCTTCAGTCCTAGAAATTGTGAGTATTAAAAATATTTCATGTATAATTTCAAATTCCTCTTGCTTGTAAATGTGATTCGTATGTAAATTAGGTTCCCACTATTAAAACCCTAAATTTCCATGAAATTAATTATTTAAAATGATCACTAAAATGTTAGTACTAAAATGGCCTATGATTGCTTGAATGTTTAATTTTCAGTTAAGTTTGAGTATTGGTTGGTTTGGTTTTCTTACACCCATTGAGTCGGAGGGCATTACGATTTGTAATTGCTTCGGCAATGAAGCTTTGATTTTTTTGCCTGCCCAACTCCCACCGAAATGAAAGTGTATAACATATGATATGGGTGAAGTTTGAGTAACCTATCAAAATTTGGATGTAAAATAGGGTTTAACAGGTTGTTCAGGGATGACGCCTCAAGGAACGATTCATTACATGACTCGTCACCAATGAAATATAGTACTGGTAATGGAACTCTTAAGCACGAGTCATATAATGAGTCGTGGTATCAACTCATGACTCGTGATGTGCCTCATCCTGAGTAGGACAAAAATTGTGTTGAAGATCTAAGCTATAGACCAGGACTGACTTAACGATTCGTTGCCATAAGAAACGACTCGTCAGGTCATGTCGTTAAGTCTACTGGAAATAAATGAGATTTTGGACCTGCAAACAATGGATGACTTCAGGAGTCATTGCCAGTGGCAACGATTTGTTAGGTCTCCCGTCTTGTCTGTAGGCAATCACTAATTTTACCTTTTCACATACTCTCATATTGGATACTAACGACTATTCACAGGTACAGTGGCACCAAAAGGAACTCCCAAGAAGGGTCCGACCAAGATACAAGGGCAGGAGAAGGGCCAACCCTTGACTTGCAGACTAATAGATGAGCCATCATCCTCAGAAGAGTAGAGTGGATTGGTTAAGGAAAATCAGATATCCGAGGAAAAGTTGGAGCAACGATCGACTAGGCTAGGACTAAACGCCCTATTAATTCGACATCCATGGTCGCTTCTCCGACTCCCTTAGCAAGGGACCCACCCAGCCGGGAAGAAGGAAATGTCGGGGTCTCAGCCTCAAATATTCACGAGAGCAATGCAGTTGCGACTGATGATGAGGATGGAAATAAATCTCATGCCCAACAGGAAAGCACTGATAATGAGGAGAGTGAAATCTCCCACACATCTACGGAGCAACCTCGGAGAATGGTGAGGAGTGTGCATGCGGGAAATCTACAATAGGGACATCGCTCCCACTGATAAGGGCCACCAAAAGCGGAGCATTTATGAGGAGCCAAGGCTTGTCACTACAGGTTTCAAGGACCTCCCCGAAATTTAGGAACTATTTGACAAATATCAGTTTTGGTGGTTGAATGATCCATCTGGCAGCTACAGTCCACCATTAGTCAGAGAACTCTATGCAGCATATGCAACCACACTACAACATCAGGCCTTGGGAGGCCAAGACTGGAGGAAACGGCCTACACTGACCCCAGTGATGGAAAGGGAGACTCTAGTGGGCATTTCTGAGTGGACCATCTCCCGTATGTACTATGGTTCAGAGTATGAGCCCTGGATGAACACAACCAAGTTCGATCATCTACTAAGCGAGCTACAGGAAATAAATACCAAGAATTTGAGCCACGAGGACAGAAAAAGATAGTATACATGGCTGGCTCGAATCATTGCCACTCAGGGGACATCAGTAGAATGGCTAAATGGCCTAAAGGTACATACTAAGAAGGCCACACTAAAATTTTAGGAAAATCTTTGGTGGTCATTAGTGTGATGTAGGCTGGGACCAACTAGAAATGATGATGTTATATCACCAGACCAAGCTTCACTAGTAGCAAGTATCATGGAGGGTTATGCTATCAACTTCCCAAAGTATATAGCGGAGGAGATCTGGGAGAGAGCCATTATGGACAACACAAGCATCCCCTTTCCATGCCTCATAAGTCAGCTCTATAAGGAGTCTCAAGTCCTGAAGTTGCCATTCATATATCAGAAAGTGAAGGTGCACAAGATTACAGACACCGGGTTGATCATAGATGATACAAACTCGTTCAATAGGTCCAGGAATCAGACAACCATATCCATAAAGGCCACATTAGTAGGTGAGGCATTGAGTGGAGGTCCTCAGAGTGATGTTGCGAGGTTTAAAGAAATTGATATAGAGCCATCAGCGACCTATGAGTCAGGTAGCCATCTTGATGCTACCACTGCAGTAGATACACCATTGCCTGCCGAGGTCCCAGAGTCATCCTCCATTGCACTAGCAGCTTGCCCTCCCATTACAACATCACATTCCTCACTGTCCATCCTAGTCACGATATACTCTAGGATTTTCTTACCTATATGGCTATGCAGCTAGCGAAGGCCGAAAAGAAGCAAGCTCAGATGACACTTTAGGTGAAAGTGCTAATGGAGCAGGTTAAGCCTTGGGTGACGAAGGAATTAGAGGGCCCATCTAGGACATGGCATGACAGATTGGATGCCTTCAAAAGGTAGATGAATGAGCTCCTTGATCAGTTATAGGCCCCTGAGTGAACCTGATGGTATGTGGAGGTGGCGACCCTTAGAGCTGAGTTGCAAGAGCTATCCGCACGGCCAATACCTATCATAACACTACCTATGCTCCTAGTAGTAGAGGATGAGGGTGAGGAGGAGCTACCTCTGGTAGTTGATTTTATCATAGTGGAGCTTATAGCTCATGACAAAGGGAAGAGACCTCAAGAGGAGGTGATCGAGGGTGAGAGTGGTGATGTGCTACGTGAGCAGAAATAGGAGAAAATAGACATGGAGGTAGCACTAAAGCTATCTAGAGATGAGGCTCGAGAGAGGGAAGAGTCTGATATTGCTAGAGCTCGTGGAGAGGGTTTGAGCTCTGTTGGTTCAGAGAGTGCGCCTGTTATCCCCGGTGCAACAGGAGAGGAGATTGGGGATGCACCTGCGCCCACCACCGACCACGACACAGGTGTCTAGGTCACACAAGTATGTTCCCTATTCCCATGTTTTAGTTTTCATATGCGTCGAGGACGTCGCATGCTTTCTTGATGTGGGTGGGGTGTGATACCTGGGTTTTTGCTGAACATAACCCGAGGGTTTTTCTTGAGGGATATCTTTTTCCTTGGATGTTCCTTATCTAGTAGAATTGGCATGTTTAGGTTTTTTTTATGGTCCGTGTTTTGTTTTGTGCCAATTGAAAGGAAAATAGGTGAACTTAGGGAAGTCAAATTACATGAAACTTTTTTTTGATAAGTTTTTCATGTTGAAGCAAGTGAATGATACCCCTCCTAAATTTTATGTGTGTGCGTGCTAAGTATATAAGCATGACTTTGTGAATCTTTTCATGGAATTAATACTGTGAATGTGTTTACCATTGTGTGACTATGCATGAACTAGCACTTGGTAGTGATGATGTTGTCCTGTGCAATGTGTGGTGAGGTATTTAGTGCAGTTCCATGGTGTGTAAACAATGTAGAACTCGCCTGCTTAGTCGTACCAAGGTTATAAGATAGTTGATGAAGAGATGATCATAGGTCGTTGTTCAGAATAGTCTAGTTAGCTTAAATGATCGTCCCAATGAGTATGAACATCCCTTGATACCTAATTTGAGCCGACATTGACCCTTTTTGTTGTTTAACCAATTCACTTTCCTGCTTTAATTATAATGAACCTGTTTTGGCCCTGATCCCTCCTTGAACACTGTGAACCTCAACTCAGGAAAATTGCCTAAGTTGAGGGTGGCTATTATAAGGGTGAATAAGAGGAGTAGGGAAAAAGATTAAATAATGCAAACAAAAGGGGCGGGTGGGGTGTGCTTAGATATAAAAAAGAAATAAATGTGTATACCTAATGAAGAATTCATAAAAGAGCAGAAAAGGAAAAAACAGAAAAAGTGAAAAAGAATAGCCTGCACCCGTGGTTTTGAAGAAAAAAAGAAATAAGGAAACAAAGGAGAAAGGGAGAAAAGTGAAAAGAAGGTTAATTGGAGCCAATGTTAGTGTAGTTCCAAGAAGGGTTGAGTCACTATGTCTATATCTACCATACCCATGCCCAAGCCTACATTACAAGCCTAAAAAAGTCTTATCGTGATCCGAATGCTATTCTCTGACCAATGAGATATAGAAAATAAAGACAAGCTTATGGTTTTGTATGCGCACTGTGTGAAATTCTTTGTGAGTGCGAGTGTACTTCACACATTCCCTACATTAAATTATAGTGATTGAGAGATGCGAATGAGTGGGACTTCTTTGGAGTAAGGGCATATGGGCAACAACATCGTCTGCTCATTGTCTAGGACAGTGTCAAAGGATTGTGCGCATCATTGCAGGTTGATAGTGCAATGCCATTCTTTGATTCCTTTGTGTCATGGTGTAAAACATTGCATATGCACTTTGATTTGGATTATGATGATATAGAAGGGGTAAGAAAGTTTGATGTGATCATGCTAAGAGTTTGTGACTGCAGTAGGTTTCCTAGATTTCTTTTGATTGAAGCATCAGGTTAGTTTTGTTTTATTTGTTTTGCTTGAGGACATGCAAAAGTTCTAAATTAAGGGTGTTGATGTTCCGCAATTTTACGGCACTTTCGACATTTAAAACTAAGAAAATATGCAAATTCAAGGTATGTTTATAAAGATATAATGTATTTTTGTTGAGTGTTGCAAGAAAATAGGTTTGGATAGTGAAATAGGCATAATGAGGCTAAATTAGGCTAAGTGTGGACTGCCAGAAAGGTAATGAGTCATTGTGTCATTGGACGACTCATTCCTTGAGCCGTTGGGATAAGAAGATTTTGAAGCACAATCCCAAGCTAGAAACAGTGGTGACCACGAGTTGACAACATGACTCATCTTGTCTGGCAATGAGTCGTTAGGAGGGTCATGTGGGAGTTGAAATTGATAAAAAAAAGGCCCGGGGACACAAAGGAAGACTTAACGAGTCGTCATGAGACTTGACAACTCATTGTGAACAGGCAGGTGCATTCGTCCTCAACACTGGAAATTTCAGAACTCAGAAGTAACGAGGGACCTAACGATTTGTCCAGTCACTAAATGAGTCGTTAGGTGACCTGTTATCCAAAAGAACTTGTATGCTGAGCACGCGTAGTATTTGCTTGCCGTGACTCATTATGATACCTAACGAGTCGTTACCCCTACCGCTGTCACTGCCGACCTTCATTCCTTTTTAATTTAGGAAAGGATTTGGCTAAGTCTATAAATACTTTATGTAGGTTTATTTTTGCATTTTATGCAATTTTTACGACTTTCTACTATATTGTTTGATTTGTTGATTAACATTGAGGTTCAAGAAAAAAGTTTCATAATTTTGTTCTTGAATTCAGTGATTCAAACGACTTTGGAGTATTAATATTAGGTTCTTGTAGATTTATTCAAGACACGTGGTTTCTTATACGAATTATTGTAAGTTGCAATTATGATGTATTCTCTAATTTCTAATTGTAATCTTTCAAACATGAGTAGCTAAAATCACAACTGGGGTTGTGGGAACCATGATGAATTAATATAGGTAAAAAATACTTAGTGAATCTTACATGGGCTTTATGCATGTATTATTTTTCTCTTTGTTTTAATTGTTTCTTAGCAGTTGCAAATGTTAGAATTTGCCTTCTTCTTACTTAGCTGATCAAGGGGAGTAATGAATGGGAAAAGGGATTAACAACAGAGATTTTAGGCTATCAACCCTCATCTAATAGCTTGACCTTGTCTAGGAATAGCTAATCTGATATCGAGGGTAACGGTAAATCAAGTATACATCCGTATACGAATCAAGTTACATGGTGATAATCATCTAAGTAGGGGGTCAACCATTTTGGTGAAGTTAACTTGTCAATATTGCATGTTAGACACTGGAATAGATCACTAGTATAAAACGCCTTGTGGTTATGATGTCATGGGGAGCACAATCCTAGTAAACTCAATCTTTGAGTTCAATCAATTTTAAATCAAGGATCTACTCATTACGCTCTACTGTTTTCTATTGTTTCTTGCTACAATTTCCCCCCATAGGAAATAAGTAAGCCAATAGTAGTAGCTAATGCATTAACTAAGGTCCTCACCATATTCCTCACGTGTTCAACCCTGTAATGCCTCGGAGGCTCTAAGATCAGACCTAGGAGTTGAAACAAAGAAAATTGGAAATTTTGCACCATATCACAGAACGGGTCATTACTAGACCCCTGGGGATCACCATGAGTCGTTAAGTGACTCGTGGTAAGGTCATGGTCTTATGCTCTGGAATCTGTGATTTGAAGACACCACGAGCATGACCACGACTCGTGGTCAGACCCCATGGCTCGTTGAGTCAGCCGTGGTCAAGATTGGTCAGCGGTCAATGGTTTTTGGACAATGGAGACCATAAGAGGTGACCAGGAGTCGTGGTCTCCAACGACGATCCATTAGGTCCCTCGTGGGGACCCTTGAAGAGAAAGTGGCAGTGCACTCGATGACTGGAGGCCACGAGTCGTGGTCCAAGGTGACGACTCGTCTAGTCCCTCGTTGGGACTGGCAGTCAGTTATTTTTTGTGGATTTATTAAGGGCTTTTTCATAATTTCAACAATCTTAAGGCCTAAACTGTCACGACCCGAACGTACACCCGTATCGTAGACACGGGACAAGGGACTCTAAGAGACCCCAAGTTGACCCATGGCACATGCATACAACTAATCTCATTTAAATAAACATAATGCTAAACATAAAGCATAGAGGAATCATAACCATAGAATAACATCAGAAAATACTAGATGTACACATAGGATGAGTAGTACATACTTGTCTGAAAGCCTCTATTACATATGATGGGTTGATGGGACAACATCCCCAACTAACCCGAACATTACTGAAAACACCAGATAACATAAAAGTCTGTCAAACGTCCCTCGAAACATGAGGATTCACCAATAAGCTGAGAGCGTAAGCTGAGATGGACTAAGGATGAGGATGAGCCTGGGATTTGAACCCTGTATCATGAAACCATACATCATAGAAAGTATTTGGTCCATACTTGAATGTACCGAGTATGCAAGGTAAGTAAAACGGACATTAAAAGTAAAATAAACTCATAAATAAAAATAGGAGAAGGAAATCATACTTATATCATAAACATCATAAGAAAACATAATTGTCACGACCCAAGAGGAGACTCAGATTGTAGACACGGGACAAGGGACCTCGAGGGATCCCAAGTCAACCCATGACATAAACATTCACTAACTCATTCAATAAGCATGAAGCAAACATAATTATAAATTCAGTTGAAGTGTGACTCAACATAACGAAAAAATGAACATCTAAAGCTAAATACATGTCTAAGTCCGATAAGCCTCTAATCTAGATGAGTTGATGGGACAACACCCCCAACTAGCTCAGAAATATTGAAACTGAAAATATGCTCAAGATAACTGAAAGTCTAGTCCTCGGAGGATGAGGACTCACCAAACAAGCAAGTTATAACTCTGATAAGCGGCTACGGACGGGGTTGAACCTGAGAATCGGATCCTGCATCATGAAATGATGCAGCATAAAAAGCATGCGGTCAACACGTGGAATGTACCAAGTATGCAAGGTAAGTAAAACCTCTAGAGAAATATAAGTCTTTCAAAGAAAGTTATACATATATAGAATAAAACTTTGAGGATAAAGAAGATCACATGCATTCATTATGAAATCATCCTTATGTTATACATGATCATGCATGACATTTGGAACATCATGACTGATTCAAATGACTCTAAGCTAAATCATAACATTTATATCAAAAGATGAGCGATGAGTCAAACCTTGCTTTTTAAACATGCATGAATAAGATAATCATTACTAGGAATGTATATGAAAAGTCGAATAATATATCCAGTGGGAGACTCTTCACATAACCAACATACCACGATAGAGCTTACGTGATTCCGACTATTGCACTCAAGTGGGCAGAGCCGTCAAAAATCTTTCCAGGGCTAGGGACGCTACCATGATATTGATATTAAGCTTAAGGGGCCAATCGGGCCGGGGATAGCTCACAAGGGAGGTCCCAATAATATAATAAAATCAACCTACGTTGGTGCGTAGTTCTGGGGCATAGGATAGTCGACCCTTAGTCCGCTCGGTGCTAGACTCTTTTCCCAAACATGCAATTCTCTACATCGTATAATTATGAAGCTCAACATGAAATCATGCTTAAACTCAACATCATATGAAACGAAGCTCAACATTGTCCATTGACAAAGCTCATTATGAAATCATGCATACACTAGACATCATATAAATATAAAGCTCAACATTGTCGTCTCGACAATGCTTAGAATGAAATCACGCTTAGACTCAACATCATGTGAAATGAATCTTAATGACAACATACATCTAAATTACAAAATTCATGCATAGGAGAAGCTTTAATATGTCATGTACCACAAGCTCAAGAATAGTGGGAGCCTTTACTCCAAAATCATGTGGTAAGTCTACTTTAGAAATATCACATCATCATCATCAACATAAGGGCCTTGCCCAAAACCTTATTGTGCTTGAACCCATTCAAATAATTTGAAAACATTATAATTTGGGAGATTTCAATTCAAAACGAGGTAATAAAGTCAATTCATGAAAATCGTCATTCATACTCAACATTAGGAACTACCCAAAGCTTCATCATACACGGGTCTATTTAATCTTCTTTGGAAACATCATCAAAATCATGGGTAAGGTTGGTAACATGCTTTTCATCATCTACTCCATCATCATCACATTTTATTATGAACTACCCATACATGGATGTTTTAGATTAAATTTTTTTGAAAACAATTTTGTAAAAGAAATTAAGATAGAATCCGCCCAAGCTCGATAAATCATCAATATCAACTCAATTTTGTCACGCCCCAAAACTGGGGTAGGGCGCAACTGGCACTCAATTCATAATTGATCGAGAAGTCGGCCATATGACATCTATAACTGTAACACTTAGGCCATCCAGGACACCTGTCACAATCAACTGAAGAATAAACTGGACCCATAAGGTCTCAACAATACGGGGTAAACAATCGAAATGCAACCAAGGAAAT
>JACEIK010000165.1:94066-106620 GCA_018107945.1 Datura stramonium | reverse complement strand
AATTTCTTAGCAACCATAATGTGAAACAACTTTGACACCACAAATACATAACATAATGTAAAGGACCAGCTCACAGTGCCCACGCCGAGGGGACTTCAGAATCAATTTACAACTATGACCATAATAGAAGGCAATTGCCCTCTCCGCTTCACATTCATGCGTTCCAACTCTTTAGAAAATACACACCTTAATACCTAGTAATTCTAACAACTGGAAGGAACCATAATATGATACCACAGAATCTCAAGTATAGGAGAATTCCGGATTAATCCTCGGCGTGAATTCGTGCTTGAAAATCAAGAGACAAAGAACGCCTCACATACCTTTCTCCGATGAACTTTTCTCTAGCCGATTTCCTATTTCAATGATCAGCCTTACACCTCCTTAATCCAGTGGTTTTATAGGCCAACGAAAAACTTAATCTATATCACAAAATTCAGCCAAAATAACTAAACAATGGCAGTCACAATAGCAACAACAACACACGGCAACATCAAGAACATTTACCATTTTCTCAACTAGTTTTCACTAACTTTTAAGGAGAAACAAGAGGAAATTTTACCTTAGTTATGTTGTAATTCTTTACCTATATAAGAAGTATAATTCCAGCAAAATAAACAGCCAAAAATACTAAGGAAAATGAGCAATACTTAGCTCACAAACAGTTCATTGGCAGCTAAGATTTTTGCTTTATAATTTGAGAGGTTTAAAAGGGGTGAAATACTTACCTTTTGCTGGAGATTTGTTCTTGGTTAAAAATAGGAGTAATTGGCCTCAACTTGTCCAAATATACAGCAACCTTGCTGTCTAAAATGCCACAAAACAGTTCACCAACACACCAAACACACCTCCAACTTCTAGTCTTGTAATTAAAAATTCAAGCAAGGATAGTAGTAGAATACTTACCTTTTATACTTGTGTTTTAATCCCTAACAAGAGTGAACGTATATGTAGCTTAGGAAATCTCCAAAAATGCATCAAATTCACCACAACAACACTGCCCAAGTGCAATCAAAACAGCCACCAACACACCACCTTCACCTTATGGTAGATCCCCTTCACTTAGCTTTAGTTTAATGGAGTTTAGATTAGTGTTTTCTGGAAATTTGAGAGAATTCCAGAGGATAAGCTGGCACCTTAATTCTGGAAACATTGAAAATGATTTGATAAGTCATGACTTAAAATATAAAGCAAGTTGGCCGGTGGCCGTTTTTAGGGCGGTGGCCTCCTTACTGCTCGACAGTTTCACGGTAAAATATCTATAACCTCTTACTCCGAACTCCGATTGACGAGCGGTTTGATATTATGTAAACTAGACTCAAAGACCTTTAATTTGATAGGTCGTGGGGCTTCTAATTCATTATATACTAGGAGATATGATTATTTAAAGTTGACCCTTACTTATGAACTTCACATACTCTTCGGTTTTCCGTTCGTACACATTTCCCTTGTCATCTACGGCAAATATACAACCTGTACTTTTCTTAACATATCATAAAAACATTAAATAATTACCAAAAATTTGCTGGGGTTTAATAAGTTTAATCATACCCATGAGTAGAAATGTAAGAATCATGCAATTAAATGAAAACCCATACTTGATCATCACAAACCAATCACAAATTGTGAGGGAATGGACATGGGTGTGGAAGGAAGCACCAACTCATGGACTTACATACCTGGGATTGAAGAATCATATCTCTTCCTATTTACGCAGCTGAGATTTCCCTGGAAAACCTTGAAATTCTCCTCAATTTCTTCCCTTCAAGCCTTCAACCTTGCATGCATGAAGAAATGGCCTAAGATGGTTTTTTTTCTCTGCTAAAAACCCTCTATTACGAGCTTAAGATGATGTAGTATAGGACCTTAGAACTTAGAAATTATGGAAAAGCCCTTACTGAAATCGCTGAAAATAACTGTTAGGGGGTCCTAATGGACGACCTGAAGACTCGTTACCAGGGCACACAATTCGTTGGTTCACCCGTCAAGCACACTGCCTCATCATTCATGAAAATTCAATTGGCTTGGTAACAACCCTCCTAACGGGTCTTTAGGACTGACGACTATTCGTTAGGTGCCATCCGTTAAGTACACTGGATAAGCTTCACTATCTTTCCCTAGGAACACCCCACGACTGATATGACGACCCGTGGTGTCTGACCACGAGTCGTTACATCGCTCGTGGGGACCTTGAGTCCATCATCATCTCAAGACTTCCCCACGAGTCACTTGATGACTCGTTAGGCCTCCTGACGAGTCTTCTAAAGACTGGTTCTGCAATTGCTGCAACATTTTTCAATTTTTCTCCTAATTCACTTTCGGGTCTGATTCTTGAATTCTCGGGGTATAACAATAAGGCTCAAGGATTTCAAATAATTTATAAAGCATTCATAATCATAATCGTAAATAAACTTTATCAAAACATAACTTGAGCCAATAACATAAACATAACAATACATAACACATGCGTAACATTGGGAGGACTCGTCATAACCGACACCATCATGGTAGAGCCTTTCATGATGCCCCAAATATCTCGCTCAATTGGGCAGAGCCGACCCTGGCTTGCCAGGAGAGGGTCGTGCATTAGGCGTGATATCACATTTGAGGGGATCATTATCAATACATTATATCATTAGAAACCAACAGTGGCATGTGGTTAAGAGATACCAGCATAGTCCTTTGAATGCCGGGCTGCTTGGTGCTAAACACGGCTCCCAAAAATATGCATATAGGCTCATACGTAAATTAATAACAACATGCATTAAGATTCATTGGCAAAAATATAAAATTTATCATCATTGATTCCCTTTAAGACATGCTTAGCCAAGAATCAAATGCCCTTTTCATCGGCCAACATCATAAATCGATAAATCATGGAATTCGTTCATAAATCGTAAAGCATTCTTCAACATGTGAGCGTTGACCAATACTTTGACATACTTAATTCTTTAAATAAAAATATGCTCATAAATATGGGTAACTTGAAATCATGCTTTTCTATTATCAATAAACTCAAAATATTTAATATTCATCATAAATCATAATTTTCATGAACTCTCATCAATGGGCGTTTTAGATTTAAAAAGCTTGAAACATGATTTTAAAGAAAATAAGATAAAACCTGCCCATCATTCATAATTCAATAATTAGAACTCAATTAAATCATACCCATAAAGAGAAATCACATTTTCATGCATTTGGGTAAAACCCCGTAGAATTGAATAAGAAGATTCATGATTAAATTCGAAATTTGGGCATGGGTGTGGAAGAAATCACCCATTCTAAATCCTACATACCTGGGAAGGATGAATCTACCATCTCATTAATTGCCCATGGAGAAATTGGAAGAAGAATCCCTTAGATAAGCTCTTGATCACCTCTTGATCACCTCTTAAATTTCATAAACTTGCATGCATGGAAGGGACACACTTAGAATAGGTTTTCCCCTGCTAAAACCCACTAAAAAGAGCTTAAAACGATGTATTATAGGGCCTTAGGATGAAAAAATGACTGAAATACCCTTACTGATTACGCAGAAAATTTTCCACTGGACCAAACAACGGTCGAACCAACGGGCCGTTGGAAGGTACCACGACCCATGGTATCAGCCCGTGCTAAGAACTTCCCCAATCCATATCTCGGATTCAAACCACGGTCACACAGGATGGGTCGTCCTAAGTTTCAACAGGTCATTCCTTCAGCCGTTGTTTCCTTCTTCTGAAACTCTACAATTCTATTCAACGAGCCTCACCAGGACTCATTGTAAGATACAATGGGTCGTGGTTCCCATCCGTCATTTCCCACTGGAGATATGGGCTCCCTTACCACGAATCTAGACAATGGGCCATCCTTCCTAACAATGGGTCATTGTGATGCCCGTTGTCTACACTATCACCAGGCCTAGCCTCTTACCATGACTGCTTACAATGGCTCGTGGTTACATACCACAAGTCGATGTTCCTCTTGTCCTGCAAATTTTGTTTCCCCAATTTATGCAAGTTTGCATTTTAGCTTCCTGAGTCTACTCTTAGGCACTTCTCGAGTATTACAATATCTCCCCTTTGGAAACATTCGTCCTCGAATGTAGGAAACAAGCAACAAACAGAAACGTACAATTTATCATACCCATATACTGATCATTTTAACCAAATTTTCACGGAATGACTACCTCCAACTAAAACCATATAGCTGAACTGATCTCATACTTCACATACACATTCATACACATAAAAGAAACTTGTACACACGAACTGAACATGAAAACTAGATAGAGTCATAGGGAAAAAACTGGTACCTCAAGTTGGAACTGAGCCGGTAGAGAACAAATGTGGGTATCTAGCCATCATATCCGCTTCGGCTTCCCACGCAGCTCCCTCAACATGTTGATTTCTCCACAATACTTTAAAAGAAGCTACTTCTTTGTTCCTTAGCTTATGATTTGACAATCTAAGATTTTCACCGGAATTTCATCATAGCTGAGGCTATCCTTTACACCAACGCTATCTACTAAGACTACCAAGGATGGATCACCCAAACACTTCTTCAAAAGTGACACATGAAAGATGGGGTGAACTAAAGATAACTCAGATGGTAAGTCCAACTCATATGCCACCTTACCAACTCTTCTCACAACCCGTTAAGGACCAACATATCGGGGACTGAGTTTTCCTTTCCTTTCAAACCGCATGACTCCCTTCATAGGAGATACCTTTAGAAATACCCAATCGTCCACATCAAACTCCAAATCTCTTCTCATCACGTGAGCGTATGATTTCTAACGGCTCTGAGCGGCCTTCAGCCTATCCCTCATCAACTAAACTTTCACCATCGCTTCGTGAACCGAATCTGGCCCTATTATAGCTGCCTTACCAACCTCAAACCATTCAATGGGAGATCTACACCTTCGCCCATAAAGAGCCTCGAACGGTGCCATTTGGATATTGGAGTGATAGCTGTTATTATAAGCAAACTCAATTAATGGCAAATGATCATCCTAACTACCTTTAAAATCTAGGACACATGCCCTCAACATATCCTCGAGGGTCTGAATGGTTCGTTCTACTTGGCTGTCTGTTTGTGGATGGAAGGCTGTACTGAGCTTAACTTGAGTCCCAAGTCCTTTTTTAAATGAATTCCAGAATTGGGAGGTAAACTGAGTACCTCAATATGAAATAATAGACAAGGGCACTCCATGAAGTCGAACCAACTCCCGAATATGCGACTTGGCATAATCATCCGATGAATCTATGGTCTTGACCGGTAGGAAGTGTGCAACCTTGGTTAACCTGTCGACCACCACCGAAATGGTGTCGTGTTGCTGGCAAGTACGGGGTAGACCTATAATGAAATCCATATTTATCTCCTCCCATTTCCAAGTGGGAATGCTAATATCCTAAAGTACACCTCCCGGCCTTTCATGCTTGACCTTCACTTGCTGACAATTTGGAAATTTGGCTATGAACACCACAATATCCCTCTTCATACCATCCTACCAATAGATTTCCTGCAAATCCCGATACATCTTCGTAGATCCTGGGTGAATAGAATGTCTGGTACCATGTTCCTCCTGCAATATTCGAACTCTTAAATCATCAACATCTGGGACACATAGACAACCCTGGTATCGTAGCACACCATCTCCCCTTGGGAGAAAACCTCGACCTTCTGACTTCGCACCGCCTCCTTCAGATTCCTACAAATTGGATCCTCATCTTTCTTAGACTTGACATCAACCACCAAGGACGATTATGCTCCATTCTGCACAACAACGCCACCATCAGTCAAGTCGATCAATCTAACTCCCAACCTTGCAATTCGATGAATGTCTCTCACCAACTCCTTTTTTTCCTCATCCACGTGGGACACACTCTCCGTAGAGAGCCTACTAAGCGCATCTGTAACCACATTAGCCTTACCCGGGTGGTAGAGGACACACATGTCGTAGTCCTTTAGTAACTCCAACCACCTCCTTTGCTGAAGATTTAGATATTTCTGTGTGAACACATATTGCAAGCTCTTGTGATCCATAAATACATCCACGTAGACCCCATACAAGTAATGCTGCCATATCTTCAACGCAAACACCACAACGGCCAACTCAAGATCATGGGTTGGGTAATTCTTTTCATGAACTTTTAGCTGTCTCGAGGCATATGCTATTACCTTCCCACGCAGCATCAACACACATCCTAGTCTGACTCTCGAAGCATCACAATACAACAAAGTCATCTGTATCCTCGGGTAAAGTCAATATTGGTGCTGAAGTGAGTCGGGTCTTCAACTCTTGGAAGCTTTTCTCACAAGCATTCAACCATTGGAACTTCACCTTTTTCTGAGCCAACTTAGTCAATGGGGCTGCAATTGATGAACAATACTCAACAAATCTTTGGTAGTAGCCTGCTAAGCCCAAGAAATTCCAAATTTCTGAAGGATTCACCGGTTTGGGCCATTCTTCACCGCCTCGATCTTCTGGGAATCTACCCTTATGCCTTCGCTTGATACCACATGACCCAGAAATGCCACTGAGTTTAGCTAAAATTCACACTTACTAAACTTTGCATACAACTGGAGATCCTTGAGGGTCTGAAGCACTATTCTCAAGTGAGTGGCATGCTCCTCCTCGCTCCGAGAGTATATAAGGATGTCATCAATTAACACAGTTACGAACATGTCCAGATACTGTTTGAACACCCTATTCATTAGGTACATAAAAGTTGCAGGGGCATTGGTTAGTTCGAAAGACATAACAATAAATTCATAGTGACCATACCAAGTCTTAAAAGCGGTCTTTGGGACGTCACTCTCCCGAACCCTGAGCTGGTGATGCCCGAACCTGAGATCAATCTTGGAGAAGCACTTGGCACCTTGAAGCTGGTCAAAAAAATCATCGATCTTGGGTAAGGGGTACCTATTCTTGATGGTAACCTTGTTCAACTATCGATAGTCAATACACATGCGAAGGTAACTGTCCTTCTTTTGAACAAATAGAATTGTTGCCCCCATGGAGACTAGCTTGGCCTAATGAAGCGCTTATCCAACAGATCCTTTAACTAATCTTTCAACTCCTTTAGCTCAGCTAGATCCATCTTGTAGGGAGGAATAGTGATAGGCTGCGTATAGGGTAAGAGATAAATGCCAAAGTCGATTTCCCTCTTAGGAGGAACACTTGGCAATTCATCAGGAAAAACATTCGGATACTCACACACCACCGAAACTGATTGGATAGTCGAGGTCTCGGACTCAACATCCTTAACCCTAACTAGATTATACATACAACCCTTAGAAATCATCTTCCTGTCCTTAAGATAGGAAATAAATTGACCTGCTCGTACCACCATACTACCCTTACACTCCAACACCAACTCACCCGGAATATGAAATACCACTGTACGGGTCCTACAATTAATCGAAGCATAACATGCAAACAATCAATCCATGCCAAGAATAATGTCAAAGTCAGTCATGGCTAACTCCACAAGGTCTGCGGAGGTAACCTTATACAACACTGTAATCGGGCATTCTCTATATACCTGTCTAGCTACGACCGAATCACCAACAGGGGTCGCAACTAAAAATGGTTCTGACAAGGTCTCTAGACTAACTCCAAGACTACTAGCAATGTAAGGAGTCACAAAAGACAAGGTAGCTCCCAATCTTGCAAGGCATAAACATCAATATGAAGACACAAAACATACTAGTGACCATGTCTGGTGAAGTCTCCTGCTCCTGGTGCGAGGCAAAGGCGTAGAAGCAGTTTTGGCATTGTCCGCCACCTCCACTAGTCGATGCTCCCAGCGGAGTGGAATGGGCTGGAGCTGCTGTTGACCCGGTGGTTTGTGCATGACCCCTATCATCACCCTGTCTAGCATATGGGCATGCTCGGTGCATGTGCCCAGATCTACCACACCCATAGCAAACATTTGAACTGAGCAAGCACTCCCCGACATGACTCTTGCCGCACTTCTCACAGGCCGAAGAGGTATACTCTAACTAAGTGCCCTTCTGATCCCTCAACCTTGAAGCCCTGCCTCTCTGATCACTCTGGGGTATAGATGGAACACTAGCTGATGATGGTGCTGGGGCTAGTTATCTCTACTGAAAGTGTGGACAGTAGCCACCGCTAGACCTCTGATGTGAAAACCCACGGCTATCCGTCCGAGCCCTCTTTACCTCCCTCTCCCTTGCATGAGCAGCGTCCATCTACTAGACGTACAATAAAATACAAGGAAAGTCCATATCCTGGTGGAGCATGGCATTCCTGCAATCTTTGTCTAAATAACCAGCCACACCATGAACGAATCGGCTCACCCTCGCCCTCTGATCCATCACTAACTCTAGGGCATACTTTGACAAACGAGTTAACTCAAGAGAATACTCCAGAACTATCATCTTTCCCTGCTTGATGTTCACAAACTCCACTGCTTTAAACTCCCTCATCTCCTGAGGGAAGATCTTGTCGAGAAAAGCCATGTGGAACTCATCCTAAGTGATAGGGCCCGCTCCCGCTGATCTTGGGAAGAATTTCATGCCCAAGTGATACTCAAATACTTCATTTCGACTTGTTTATCTATTATTATGTGAACATTCTCATGTGATTCTTAGGTAAATGTGAATTTATACTAAAAAACATGATTAGTGTTGTTTTGCAGGTAGAAGGAATTTTTGGAAGCTAATCTATAAGTTGGTGAAGTGCGGGAATGGACTCGGAAGCAAGAAGTGGAAGTTGACAAGGGAAGTTGGCAAAAATAGGGGCTCCGCGATGGCTCCGTGTCAGGCTACCATCGCGGAGGCATTCTTCCTGGGAGGAATAAATTATGTCAAATTCCAGTGGAGGTGCGCGTTACCTCCGTGGCATGGAGGCAGTGCTCCACGATGCACTCCATGTCACGTTGAGTGTGATTACCTAGAACCTCAAGTTCCAGTGAAGGTGCGCGATAGCACTGTGGCACGGAGGATAGGCTCCGGTATACAAGTCGTGCCACGCTGAGGTGCATTTACTGGGAAGCCGAGTTCCAGTGGGTGTCCGCGATAGCACCGTGGCACGGAGGCAGTGCTCTGTGATAACTCCGTGCCACGTTGCTTGTTATTCCGGGAGAAATTCCCAATAGTATAAATGTCACGCCCCGCCTTGGGGGGCATGACTGGCACCTGGTGCCCTAGTAGGACCTGGACTGCTAACTGGTGGGGCTAGGCACATCTGGTGCCTGGCTAGCTCTATCTCAAGTTTCTGGAAACAACGGGCTATATAGCGGCTGTAAATACAGCCTCCGGCCGACCGGGCCTATAGACACCTGTGAATGCAGCAACAACTAACCAGAAACATTCTCATAAAAAGGAACCTATGCGGGCCGACAAGGCCACCATGCTGTCTAGTCATCTGAAACTTAANTTCGTCATTTCTATGTTGTACGTATTGAGCTGGTCCAGTATAAGCCATATCGGCTCCATTTATGATTTTTTCTAAGATTTATTGATTTTACCACGGTGTGGTACACCGGCTGGAGGTCTTGTTATTTTACCCCGGTGTGGAACACTGGCTGGACGGATCTTACTCCGGTATGGTACACCGGCTGGAGGCATTTTTATTTTTACCCCGGTGTGGTAAACTGGCTGGACGAATTGTATATAGATTTTTTGGTCGGTTGTCTACTGGCTTTTCATTTATAGTCTTTTTTTTTTGCATTAGATGATTGCATTTACACTTCAATAATGAGTTATTGTCAGGTTTCTGTTTTTAGGATTCCGGGTTGTTTTTATCTTACATGTTTACAATTTTCAGTCTTACAAACCAGTACATTTTATTTGTACTAACGTCTCATCTTGGGACCCTTCCTGCAATCGTGCTGCAGGTACAGGCCGAGGCTCAAATCATCGGACGTAGTAGGAGCCAAATTTTCAGCATAATAGTAGTATGCTTCTCTCTTCCAGGAGCCATGTCCTAGTTTGGACTATTTTCAGTTTTGTGTACAACATGGGTAGGCCAGGGCCCTGTCCCGTGGATTTGAGTTTGTTTACTCTATAGAGGCTGATGTGGACTAGTTTGTATAGTAGTGTGAGTTGTGTATTCGTATTGGTTTTTCATTACTTTGCTTAGCTTTATTGTAGCCTTGTCGGCTTTCCAGGTTGCATATTTATAATTATCAAGGCATTATTGGCCTATTATTTATCTTGGTTGGTTGTGACAGGTGGCTTGGTCAGCCTTAGTGTTACATTTATAGATGATATATAGCCAACTTCTCGATCGATCATGAATCGAGTGCCAGTTTCACCCTATCCCAATTTTGGGGTGTGACAACTTCCAAGTTAAAGTTACTCAAAGATTTGAAAATTTCTAAGTTAATGTTGAAGTTAGACCTTTAAGATCCTTGTTAAAGCACAATAACTTCCTAGAATTCCGAGTTGAACTTCAAAACATTATGTCAGGTATTTCCTACACTTCTAAAGTTATGAATTTTATGTTCTTACGCCTAAGGTGGCATAGTAAGCTTAGTCTTAAAGCTTCCTATAAGCAATCTATGAGATGTGAGTCAACGAAACTGTGAGTTTCCAAGTTATAGAGTTCTAGAGTTATATGTTCAAGTTCTTAAGTCTATCTTGAGTCATAGTTAGTCTCAATGAATCAAAAAGTCATTTGCATCAGTTCATCCACAGGTTGGATATGTCTCTTAGGCTCTTTTGTCCAGAGAGTCGATAGGTTGGACACATCATTCCTGTCATTGGAATCATGGTGTGCATGTGTGTGTGTGTATTATCCAATTTGAGTATCGGAACTAAACAACTTTTCTCTGGTCCAAGTATAGTAATAGATTATACTCGATCCGAGTATCAGAAGGCCTATAGGCAAGTGGATCATTACTATGCCTTATCCTAGTATTAGATGAAGGCTCCTATAAGCAGACAAATACATATATTTCATGCATGGGATTCATATAGTGTTTCAGGTTGCAGGGTTATAGGTTTTCTCTTCCTTCCTTTCTCTCTTGAGTTATTTCTAGTTATATTTTGATATTTCATATGTTTACAACTTTCATCCTTATATAACATTACATCTCATTTGCTCTGTTTCCCTTCACTCAGGAATCTATATTCGTGTTGTAGATATAGGTAGAGGCCCCGGTCACCAGTTGTTATTGGAGTTTTAGTTTAGCCGAGAGTTGGTATGCTCCTTTCTTTCTAGAGAGATCGTCTAGTTTGGGTTATGCATGGGTTTTTGTTGGACATTTATTGGTAGATTAGGCCCTATCTTGACCATTCAGTATTATTTACTCTGTAGAGGCTCTGTGTACTTGGTTGTGAGGTGTAGTTCAGTTTGTGGCCTCGTTAGATTTCCATTTCTTATTTCCTTATTATTCTTTGCCTTGTTGGTATTATGTCTCCTATCTTATTTGGGTTCCGACCTCATTGGTCCATAGTTGATCTATATCTAACTGTGAAAGGTGGCCTCTTCCGCCTAAATGTTACAGTTTTAGATATCATTTAGCCAGTTCCGCAGTTTGTTAGGTATCAAGTTTCATTCGCACCCTTCCCCATCTTGGGGCGTGACATTTTTTTGTCCCAAAAAGGTTACTAGATTACACCAGAAGTACTTAACTTATGAGGATTTCCCTATTATAGTATCTTCGAAAGCTTCACATATTTACCTGTTCATCAGAATAAATAAGAGTTACACGTCATTGAGATGAGTAAAGTATCACTATATAGAGACAGAGGCAGAATTGGGTCTACACCATATGAGAAGACTTTTAGAAGCTAAAGGATAGCTAGATTATACAAACATCGAAGCAAAATAGAGAAGTATGGGTAGAAGTACCCCTTGTGTAATCTGGAACCGAAGACTATGATTGGATGATGTTAGAAGATGTCTTACAATTTATAGAGGCACTCATTATCCACATGATTAAATTAACATAATTTTAAATGTGCATATGTTATAGTTTATAGGATCCAGTCTTCTAGAGGACCTATAACAATTCATAGATGAGATCCATCAAATAGTCAAGTTCATGCATATATTGGAGACTAAGGTTGTTGAATTGGCCTCCTACTAGTTGAAAGATATTTATATCAAATGGTATGAAATGTGGGAGGACTTTAGGGCCTTTAGTGCTCCCCCAATAGTTTGGAGAGACTTCACAAGGGTCTTTATAGAAAAGTACTAGTTGTTAGAGCTCAGATAAGCGAGGGCGGATGAATTCCTATTCTTCCAAAAGGATGATCTAGATTTTAGCAAGTACCTATTGCGGTTCACTCAGTTTCCTAGATTTACTCCTGAGCTAGTCAACATCCAAAGAGCAAGGATTCATCGGTTTAATATTGTCCTCAAAGCTTATTTGGTTGGGTCTTGTTTTGTTGTTACATTGAATCAAGATATGGGTGTTATAAGTATTATATAGTATGGGGTCTGTTAAGGGGGTTAAGTTCATGTTAAGCCTCATTCATTCATGCAAGAGTATAGAGAGGAGTCTAGAAGTTGATTCAAGGTGTTCTTCCCCAATTTCTCTAAATTTCACTCTTGGGCTTCTAAGGAGAGTTAGGATTTGATAATCCCAGGT
>JACEIK010000165.1:40907-52644 GCA_018107945.1 Datura stramonium | reverse complement strand
CCAGAAACCTGAGATAGAGCTAGCCAGGCACCAGATGTGCCTAGGCCCACCAGCTAGCAGTCCAGGTCCTACTAGGGCACCAGGTGCCAGTCATACCCCCAGGGCGGGGCGTGACATTGGTCATAAGATGAGCGAGTTCCCCAATCAGAGGGCATTCGTTTTGTTGGCCGATGGTCTTTATAGTTATGATGATGTTGATGTTGGTTAGGGGGTTGACAATGATGACCCCTAAGTGGAGGGTGATGTTGTAGTTGATAAGGAGTGTGGGGATGGTGATGATGTTGATGTTGGTTAGGGGGTTGACAATGATGACCCCTAAGTGGAGGGTGATGTTGTAGTTGATAAGGAGTGTGGGGATGGTGATGATGTTGGTGTTCCTTGTGGACTAGCCAAGTGGTCTTTGGTAATCAAGAATATGCCTCAAGAAGGGGAACCGTTCCATTGTATCTAATGAGGCAACCCATGATAAGTGAGGCTATGGATGATCAATCTTGTGAACGTCAAGGTATAATCACTAAACTTTACATTTCAAATATGTGTAATGAAAAAAGTGTTAGTGATAGCTTATCTTCTTGTATGCTAATGATTCTCTTCAACGTCTTGATAATGTTGATGCTAAGAGTGCCCAAACACTAGTGATCCTTTTGATTGCTGAATCAATTCTTCTTGCAAGACCAATTTGTGTCCACCTAGTGTTAACACTTGCGATGTGAATGATAGTATATTGTCATTTAAAGCTTGTAATGATCAACTTGTTTGTGATACTTGTCCACTAATTGAGGAATTTTGTGATGTGGTTAATGAGTCTCAATTTGGTGATGGTGTGGATGAAGTTGGTCATTTGAAAATGTATGACTCTTTGAACATCTTCCTTTTGGATCCTATTACTTGTTTTTCTCATAGAAGTTACGTGAATGAAAATTCATTGAATGATGGTATTGATCATTTTGAGAATGATATTGCATGCTTTGACTCTTCATCTTCAATTGATTGTTCTCTCTTAGAGTACAATGTCTTATTTGATGATAATGATGATATCTCTTCTAATATCGAGAATAGTATTGTTCAATATGATAGTGGTGTAGCTATTATCCATGGATATACCTCATATGATAAACCCACTATGGAGTGTTGACGAAGAGAGTGATGTTTATGATCAAATAGGTACTTCGTCTTTGAGTGTCCCAATTCTTGATAATGTGCTTGATGATATTTTTGTATCTATTGGTGATCTTACCTCTAGGGACACTGTGAATGAAATTGCCTTGTCGGATACCTTTCTTTATTATCTCTTTGCTTTTGCTGATACTCATGGTCGCTTTGAGGGCGTGCCTTGTGAGAGAAGAGGTTTTATTAAGATGATTGGTTGTGTTTTTAACCAAAATGGATGGATATAATTTCCTTTTGACCCAGATGGCCCTGTATGTGTGTTGATTTGGCCTTTTACACTTGTGCTAACCCTCATTCTATTCTCTATGCTTTTACAGGGTCTAGATTCGAGGAATAATCCTATTCAAAAAGGGGAGAATGATGTAATACAAGGTACCTATATATGGATGATAGCATGGGAGGGTGAAGGATGGACGGGAGTGCAAGGTAGCCATGTTGATAAAGAAGATGGGCTAATATTTCAAATGTCCATTCATTGATTTAAAAAAAAAAGAGAATCAAACAAAGCCCTTACTCATTAAGGGAATAATTGTAATAGTCTCTTCTTTACCTTAGATAAATAAGAGTTCTTGTAATTTTCATAGGAGAATTTTGATGACTTTGAACAAATCATATTTTGAGTGTAGTAGATTGCTAAGCTTTTGTCTAGCTTTAGATTGTTAATTGTATAGAGAGGAGGGTTGCAAGGGTAATTAATCTCTCTTGAGGTCTTTCTAAGAACTTGGTGCTTTTTGGATTGCAGATTTGAGATCGTTGTTTCTTAACAAGGGTTTCTTTTCCTTTCAATTTTGTGTCAAGTTAGTTATCCTTTATCTATCATTTACTTTTTCTTGTATCAATACATGCATATGATTTCATAGCTTCAAATGCACCTCAGAGTTGAGATCTCCAGATGATAAGTATAAAGTAAGTTATAGTACTTCCTACACTTGTATTTAAGTATAAGTCCAAACCGAGCCTCGTTTGCTATATGTTGAGCATTGTTGTTGTTTGTTGTTGTGATGCTCTATGAATCATATTTGTATATATTGTTGTTCGAAGACAGGTTATGAATACTACTTTTTAAGGAAACTTTGGAAAAATTTCAAAATTAGGTTTGTCCGAGCTACAACCTACATTTGAGGAGAAATGATCCCAAGGAGGGACAATTGTCACACCGAAACCTAAGGAGGCGTAACCAACTTTTGATGCCGCACTTTTCGAGAAAACCGTGCAAAAATTCTCACTATTAAAGGTCAAAACTGATGAGGTTCGGCATCACAACAACTACACAATTAGAGTGAATGGCAACATAAATGAAGACTTTCTCATAAACCAACTAATAAACATAGAACTGGCCGATGAGACCACGGAATAGAGTACAACCTAAAAAATTGGTCCTTCAAAGCCAATAACAAAAATAATACAACCATACGATGTCTACAAGCCTCCATAAGTACAATAATATCCAAATAAATGGGACAGGGCCCCGAACTATCCATAAAACAATGACTGGCAACTATAAAGGACTTAAAGCTTACAGACTCAGCTGGAACTCCACTCAGCGACCAATAACTCGAGCTACCTATTGATCAATACCTAAAGGCGTGAATGCAGTGCCCTTAACTAGTGCATCAATACGGAAATGTACTGATTATGTAAGGCGAAAATTATAACACAACATAGATCTCAAATTTAGAAGCATATAAGACAATAATAGTATATCCAAGGGATATGAAAAGAAGCAAAACAAGAATCAAAAATGAAAAATAGAACCTACCTGGCCCCCATAAGTCGGGCAATTCAAAATTACAAATAATAGTTGAACAAACGACACCTTGCCGTCACAACTACCTTCCTTCACCTATAAAAAAACAAGGTTTATCCTACCGCCTTGCCCGACCCAAATCTATGCCTTTTAACATCCTCAGCTAACACCAATTCATATGTTGAATCCATAGCTAACATAACCATATAAACACATGCAACACAAATCATATAATAACCAGAAATATCACAAAACAACCCACAAATTATAAATCAAAATCCTACCTTTCCGTGGTACACTTCATAGTCTTACAGGTCTAAAGGCACGCACTAGCTGAGCAAGCTGGAGACTCAGCATTCACTCAATAGATAAACACTCACAATATGGTCACTAGTGAACCGGAGGATTCACTCAACAACCGTACACTAGTTTCACAACAAGTTGTACAAGATCTAAGTGCACTAGAGTAATTTCATAGCCATATACTTGCATACACAATCCTAACACAAGCCCAACTATTATGGATCCTGCATTCAAAGCCACTCTGATTGGCTAAACCTCAAAGTCAAGCCATATGCTAGAGTAACTCAACAGTCGTGGGCACCGTTAAGCCTTCAGTGGCAATTAAGTTAGAAAGAAATCACAACACTATTCATATAATATCAAATAATACGTCCCAAACAAACCAAATAAACTTATCCAGCCAAATTATAAAACAAGCCAGGGTTGACACCTACTAACAAACTAATAAGAAACGACAATCCACCGAGTACATGACCTCAATTATGAGGGAAAGATTTACCACCCAACAATCTCAAACACAACATACAAAACCAATATCTTCAACAAACAGCCTTTAATCCAAGTAGTCCCATCCTAAAGAATATCACAAACTACTCAAATTCTATGTCTACCACCATAAATAACCGATCGAACTAAAACCCGAATGCATGGCCTCAATTTTGAGGGAAAGGACACAACCCTACAGCCCATATTGATTCAATACAAATATCTATCCACAAGGTATAAAATTAGCATGATGACAACAAAAGTTCAATTTCAACGAAAGTAATGCCAAAAAGAGAATATGGAAGCCTTATCATACCTCGAATCCGGTAAATCTACAATAAGCCGAATCTTCACTTCCATAAACATAAAACTACTTCACAGGAATAGAAATTCATCACCAAAAGAACATGCTGGTATAAGTACCCATAAGAAGGCAATGCAATTGAAACATAATTAACAAGATTTCTACGAATTAATTCATAGAAACTTCGAATTGACAATCTACCGATGTCTACAAATTTATAATCAAACTATCTAATTAAGAATCAACAAAGGAAGGAGCTTACCAACTGGAAAAATACCAAACAGCCATTGAACGTGAAGCAAATGTGATGAGAGCACCATCTAGTTAGTAGATTTGACGTTCTAATCGTGAAATTGCACCCACGTAATTAAATCAATTGTCTAAAAATATTTTTCCTCCAGCAAATTCAATCTTCCACGAACACATATATGTGTGTGTGTGTGTGTGTACAAAGATGTACTACTGCTCCTAATAGTTTTGTTACTAAAGAAAAGGGAACAAGATTGGTACTAATATTTATATATACACGATCCTTTGATATATATATATATACATATATATATATGTATATGTATGTATGTATGTATATATTTAATCATTAGGTAATCGTTATTACTAGATGACTAATACTCATCTATTTGCTATGTAAATTCCTCCACTTCCATGTGAGAGTGGAGGTGGAAAAACTTAGCCCATATTTATCACAATTGTCACACCCCGAGTCTGCACCCTGGACAGGAAACGGTACTTAAAGCCACAAGTGACCCTAAGTCAACCTTTGGTTTATCATACACTTGTATTCAGAGTAAAACAAATATAGAGGAAGCTTTGAAATAATAGCATAAAAGCATTTACAGAAATAAAACTGAAAACATAAAGTTTAAGAACATCTAAAGTCTGAATTAATTTTGTGTCTGAAATCCCTCTAACTGATGAGTTGCTGGGACAAGCGCCCATCTAACTCTAAGTCTAGCTAAAAATAATAAACAAACTAAATGAAATAAAATAAGGCCCTCGAATGATGAGGACTCAAACTTCAACTGCTGAGGAGGAGGATATGAACCGTGAAGACTAACGGTGCTGTGTCTGAGAACCTGCAACTGTATCATGAAACAATACAACATAAAAGCATGCATCAGTATTTTGAATGTACTGAGTAAGTGAGATAAGACATATCTAAATATAAATAACTAAATTGAAATGGCATGAAATGAACAACTAATATACTGAACTAATCCAGTGAAGTAAACTGAAATGGTAAAGATGACCCTATCTAAATGGTCATGCGCATGCCCTAAATCTGAAAGTTCTGAGTTTGAGATACTGTAAGAACTGAGCTTCTTATTCTAAAACTGAAATGGACTGACTAGTGGGAGAGTCTGTAACTAACATATAAACGCGTGAGCTAGACGTAGAGTCCGATGTATACACCCCATCGGTAGGACCCAATATATCTTGACAGGGTATAAAGGCATGAACTGGGTGATCACAAAAGTCTGGGGCCAATCAGGCCAAGTAATATTGTAAGCTACACTGGCAATGTAGTTCTTGGAACCAGGGGGCGCTGGAACCTTGACCCGCTCAGTGCTAAGTCCATCTCCCACTGGAAAAACCTAAATCGAACTACTATGCTAATAGCTCAAAACTGGGGTGCAAGACTAGTCAGGGACATATAACTGAAAGTACCATAAGAGTCTTGTCGGACCAGATTCTGAAATTGTGTTCTAGACTGGTCAGAGTTGCTTATCTGGAAGAGTCGTAACCGTCTAAGAACAACTGTAAACTAAACTAGGGTCCCAAGGCTAGTAAAGGATATATATTTGAAATGTCATGGCCACCTAATGGACTAATAAACTGGATTTTGAGTCTAATTCTGATAATTGGGAGGCACCACTGACACCTCAGGAAAAGTCTGAAGTCAAATTGATCAGTTGAAAAGTTCTGAATAGTTATGAAGAGGTTCTACGTTCTAACTGAATTGAACTACTAAGCAGCTAATAGAGAACTCAACTCATTCCAATAACACGGGAATTCCATAATATGGAAAAATTTCAAGAATTAAAGAAATCTCATCCACGAGGCTAAAATCATTCTTATCAATGGAGTATTTACTCAATATATAAAAATGAGAAATACTATAAAATTCAACCCAAATCACACTTCACAAACTAGGCGGAATTTAATACACAATTAGTCTTTATTCGAAAATTTAAGGCTTAAATTCACTTTGGCAAGAAAATCAACAATTCAAGTAAGAATTGATGGCGATCACATTAATAATAAGCAAGGATATCATTCTATGAGAAATTAACAAATAATAACAGGTAATTTCTTCGTATTCGAAAAAAAAACTCAAGGCTAAAACTGATAGAGAAACTATGGGAAGGTTTTGGGGCACACAAGGAAAGAACAATTTCCCTTGTTGAATTCCCACATACCTGAGTGGAAGTTTCTTGAAGCAGAAATCTTGGACTGTTGCAATAGAGGAAAACCCTAGGCTTTCTTGAAGGGTTATTGAGAGGAGAGCTTACGATGACTTTTCTAAATACTTAGAGTGGGAATGAGGAATGAACCGTTTTTCTCCACTAATAGGTCTAAAATTATGACTAAAACGACTTAGTTTGAAGTTTAGGAGAGTAGGAAATTACTAAACAACCCTTGGAAAATCGCAGGGAAAAACTGTCAATTGATCCTAATGGGTGACCCAACGGGTCGTGGTCACTAATCATGACTCGTGGTCACACTCGTTAGGTATACTGCCTGGAAAAACCGGAGGGACACCACAAGGGACCTGACGACTTGTTACTACCACAAACGAGACGTTATGTAAATCATCATGTACACTGCCCAATTCTTTAAATTCCTGACCCCCGCCTGCTCACGAGTGACCCAACGGGTCATGGTTCCTGACCACGACTCCTGAGGTCTTCTGTTGGGTACACTGCCTCTCCCTTATCCTATCTCAATCCTCCTTCCCACGACTGACCTAACGAGTCGTTAGGTCTATTAACGACCCATTAGGTGAGTCATTCTGTGACAATTTCTGTAGATTTTCCAAATTTTTTAATTTAAGTCCCAAATCTAGTCTTTGAGTTTTCGGGGCATTACAATATCTCTCCCTTGGGAACATTCATCCCCGAATGTTGAAAAACACACAGGGAGCAGAGAATAACAATCACAAACTCTTCAAATACTGCTCATTTAACTCCGAAACTGATAGAATGACTACCCCCATTAAAATACATAACCGAACCGAATTCACTTTTCATACATACATCCAAAGTCATAAAAGAAACTTACACACATAAATTAAATCCAACAACTAAATCAGTCTCTAAGACAAACTAACATTTTAAGTTGTGATAGACTCGGTAGAGAAGAAGTGCGGGTATTTGGACATCATATAAGGTTCGGCCTCCCACGTAGCTCCTTTAACCTGTTTATTTCTCCATAAGACTTTGATTGAAGCTATTTCCTTATTCCTCATCTTATGAACCTAACAGTCAAGGATCTAGACTGGTGCTTCCTCATATGAGAGACTATCTTTTATTCCTACACTTTCCAATGGCACAACTGAGGTTGGATCTCCGATGCACTTCTTCAAAAGTGACACATGGAAAACTGGGTGTACAACTGCTAGTTCTGAAGTTAATTCTAGCTCATAGGCTATATTGCCGATACGCCTCAAAATTCTATAAAGGTCCCACGTACCTCGGACTAAGCTTTCCCTTCTTGCCAAGACTCATCACCCCTTTCACAGGCAAAATTTTTAGGTAAACCCAGTCATCAACTGCAAACTCCAACTCTCTTCTCCGCACCTCGACATAAGATTTCTGACAGCTCTGAGTTGTTTTCACCTTTCTCAGATGAGCTAAACTTTCTGCATTGCCTCGTGAATTGAGTCTGGCCCTATCAAGGTAGCTTCACCAACCTCGAACCACCTTATCGGAGATCTACACCTTCTCCCATATAATGCTTAAAATGGGGCCATCTGAATGCTAGAGTGGTAGTTATTATTGTAGCGAACTCGATAAGAGGCAAATAGTCATCTCAATTGCCCATAAAATCGATCGCGCACACTCTTATCATATCTTATAGGGTCTGAATAGTCCGCTCATCTTGCCCATCGATCTGCTAGTGAAAAGTTGTGTTGAGCTTGAACTGAGTTCCTAGTCCCTTTTGAAAGGATTTCCATAAGTGTGAGGTGAACTGAGTCCCTCTGTATGAAATGATAGATAAATGCACCCCATGGAGTCTGACTAACTCTCGGATGTATAGTCTGGCATAATCCTCCGCTGATTCTGTGGTTTTAACTAGGAGGAAGTGTGTTGACTTAGTCATCCGATCTACTACCACCCAGATTGAGTCATGCTGCCTACGAGTCCGAGGTAGACCCGTAATGAGGTCCATATTTACTTCTTCCCACTTCCATGTGGGTATACTGATATCCTGGGTCATACCTCCTGATCTCTGGTGTTCTACTTTGACTTGCTAGCAGTTCGGGCACAGAGCTACAAATTCAGCAATATCTCCTTTCATACCATTCCATCAGTAAATATCCCATAAATCATGGTACATCTTAGTAGCACCAGGGTGAATGAAATATCTAGAACTATGTGCTTCAGCCAATATCTGTTGTCTCAACTCACAGACATCCGGTACACATAACCTGGTAACGGAGCACACCATCTCCCCCTTTGGAGAAAACTTCTATCTTTTCTGAGAACCGCTTCCTTAAGCTTAAGTAGAATGGGATCTTCATTCTGTCTGGACTTAACTTCCACAGCTAATGAAGAATCTGACCCACTCTGCATTACTACACCACCCTCAGCTAAATCCACCAACTGTACTCCCAATTGGGCTAGCCTATTAATATCCCTTACCATCTCCTTTCCCTCTTCGATATGAGCCATGGTCCCATAGACAATCTTCTTAGAGCATCAGCCACCACATTGGCCCGGGTGATATAGCACGCTCATGTCATAATCCTTCAAGAGCTCTAACCACCTTCTCTATCAGAGGTTTAGTTCCTTCTAGCTGAACACATACTGAATGCTCTTGTGATTTGTGTACACATCCACATGAGCCCCATATAGGTAATGTCTCCATATTTTTAGCGCGAATACCACCGCTGCCAACTCCATGTCATGAGTTGGATAATTCTTCTCATGAACTTTGAGTTGTCTGGAGGCGTAGGCTATCACTTTGCCCTGCTGCATCATAACGTAGCCGAGTCAAACTTTGGAAGCGTCACAATAAACGACCAACCCATCTGTTCCTTCCGGCAAGGTTAAAACTGGAGAGATGGTGAGTCAAGTTTTTAATTCCTGGAAACTCTTCTCACATGCATCTTACCACTGAAGCTTCACCTTTTTATGAGTTAGCTTAGTCAAAGGGGACGCTATAGAAGAAAAGCCTTCCATAAAGCATCGGTAATAACCGGATAGACCAAAGAAACTTCTAATTTCGGTTGGAGAGGTGGGTCTGGGCAAGTTTTTCACTGCTGCTACCTTCTAAGGATCAACCTGAATACCTTCACCTAAGACCACATAACCTAGAAAAGTCACTGACTTCAACCAAAATTCGCACTTGCTGAACTTGGCAAACAACTGGCGGTCCCTAAGTGTCTGCAATGCTAATCTTAGGTGATTTTCATGCTCTTCCTCATTTTTTGAGTATACTAGAATGCCGTCGATAAATACAATGACGAACATATCCAGAAGACCCTGTTCATCAAATCCATGAAGGTTGATGGGGCGTTTGTTATCCCGAAGGACATCACCACAAACTCATAGTGACCATACTGAGTTTTAAATGTTGTTTTCGGTATGTCACACTCTCTGGCCCTTAGCTGATGGTACCCTGACTGGAGATTGATTTTTGAGAAACAACTGACTCCCTGAAGCTGGTCAAATAGGTCGTCAATTCTGGGTAGGGGATACGTGTTCTTGACTGTGGCTTTGTTCAGCTGATGGTAATCTATGCACATTCTGATGGTACCGTCTTTCTAGCACATGAATAGCACTGGAGCACCCCAGGGAGAGATACTAGGTCTAATAAAACCCTTGTCAAGAAGATCCTCTAACTGTTCCTTCAACTCCTTAAGCTCAGCTGGAGCCATTCTATAAGGAGGAATGGATATGGGCTGAGTGTCTGGGAGGAGATCTATTCAAATTTCTATTTCCCGTTTAGGGGGAACTCCGGGAAGATTTTCAGGAAAAACATCTGGGAACTCGCTGACCAATGGAACTGACTAGATAGTTGCGGTCTCAGAGTTGGAATCCTTGACCCGAACTAGATGATAAATACATCCCTTGGAGATGAGTTTCTGGGCCTTAAGGTCGGAAATAAACCTACCCTTAGGCGCTGAACTGCCTCCCGTCCATTCTAACACTGATTAATTTGGAAACTGGAACTTGACAACTTTTGTTCTGCAGTCAACTGAGGCATAGAAGGAGTGTAACCAATCCATGTCAAGGATAAGGTCAAAATCGACCATGTCTAACTCTACGAGGTCAGCTGGGATGACTTTATTAAGAACTGAGACTGGGTAGTTTCTATACACCCGGCTGGCTCTAACTGACTCACCAACTGAGGTGGAGACTGAGAATGGTTCTGAGAGGACCTCTGGACTAATATTGAACTGTACTTCTATGTAAGGAGTCACGAATAAAAGAGTGGCTCCTGGACCTAGAAGGGCATACACGTCTAGATGAAAGAGATGTAACATACCCGTGACTACGTCAGGTGAGTTCTCCTAATCCCGACGAGAAGACAGAGCATAAAAACGATTTTGACGCAGACCGTCATTCGTACCAGATGTGTTAGCCTGCTGGGATGGTCGACCTGATGGAGCTGATGATGTGGTGGGTTGTGATCTCCCTCGCCCAATTAATGGGTACTCCCTGAGCCGATGTCTGAGTTGTCCATAACCAAAACAGCCCTCTCGCCCCTGAAGGCACTCTCCTCGGTTGTTCTTGCAACACTTGGGAAAGCTGGATACCTGTTCCCAGTACTGTGGGTTCGAGACTGAGTGCCAGATAACTCACCCCTCCGATCCTGGCTGGACTGAAAGGTTGGGGCGCTGGTTGAACTGGGTGCTGGGGCTTTCTACTACTGTTGTTGTTGTTGTTGCTGTTGTTGTGGGTGGCTACTACTGCTACACCTTTGATGGACATAATCTGACTGGCTAGTCCTTGTTTGTTTGTTCTTCCGCTCCATATCCTTCAACTTTTCAGCCTCAATCTGCTGCACATAGACAATTCAAGCTAGAGAGGTCCACATCCTTAATCAGCATCGCTGTCCTACACTCCTTGAGAACCATGTTTGACACCCCATTCACAAATTTCAACATGTGAGCCCTTGGCTCGGATACCATCTCTGTAGCGTAGTTAGACGGCCTGGTAAACTCCAGAGCATACTCCTCCACTATTTTGTTGCCCTATCTCAAGTTCACAAATTACGCCATCTTTGCCTCCCTTAGCTCCTGAGGGAAAATTCTGTCCTGGAATGCTTTGTGGAACTTCTCCCCCTCTACTGGTCCTGCTCCCATTTGCCGCCTAATGAGCCCGCAAGTGTACGGGTCGTGCAAGTAATATAGTGGTTCTTTTTAAGAACCGGAATGTCTAACCCACAAGGACAGGACTACGGGGTGAAACCTTTTCAAGTGTTAATTTACTAAAGCTATGATAGTGAAGACAACAGTGTAAAGAAGAGTGTTTATATTT
>JACEIK010000165.1:14891-32348 GCA_018107945.1 Datura stramonium | reverse complement strand
GTACAATTTACATGAGAATGTACACACATTATTGGACAAACAAGGCAAAAGCTACACATTTGAGTATCAATTTGGCATATAAATATGCCCCTTATCACCTCCCCTCTTTCCACTGTTCATAACAGACCTGAGCTGCCCCTTTGAGATGGTAGGCAGCCAGATTTGCACTCTCTAAGGAGCTGACACCCATAATACGAGTAATCTTCTTGATCTCATCCATGAACTCTTGGGGATCCTCCCCTACTTTGGATCCCCAAAAATATGGAGGGTTCATACGGGTGAAGTCCTGAACCCTCGCAGCTGCTGCAGACCCGTTGTTGTTCATCCACACCACCTGCTGGTTCATTGGGTTAGTGACTGTTTAGGCCAGCAGTTGAATGGCAGGTCTATTGGCGTTACCGGCTCTTCTTCCGTTCCCGCATCTAGGAGGCATGATTCACTTAAACGAAAATGAGCACGAGTTAGAAGGATGTTTCTGGAATTGAACTTTAACGTACGATAATGAGTATGAATAAAAGAGAGTTTTCCTAATAACATCTCATAGCCTCCTCGTCATAAGTGTGGCGCACTTCACACCCATGAAAAGGACTCTACTCGATGCGGCTTTCAGACATTTCGAGGATACTCTAAACCTAGGGCTCTGATACAAAGTTTGTCACGTCGCGAGTCAACACCCTTGACGGGACATGGTACTTGAAGCCACAAGTAACCCCAAGTCAACCACTGGTCTATCATACACTAGTATTCTGAGTAAAACAAATATAGTGGAATCTTTTAAATAATAGCATAAAAGTATTTATGAAAATAAAACTGAAAACATAAAGTTTAAGAACATCTGAAGTATGAAATTAATTATGTGTCTGAAAGCCCTCTAACTGATGATACTCTGGAACAAGCCCTCAGCTAACTCTAAATCTAGCTAAAAATAATGAACTAACTAAAAGAAATGAAATAAGGCCCTCGAATGAAGAGGAATGATACTTCAACTGCTGAGGAGGAGGATATGAACCTTGGTGACTAACAGTGCTGAGTCTGAGAACTAGCAACTGTATCATGAAACGATACAACATAAAAGTATGCATCAGTACTTTGAATGTACTGAGTAAGTGAGAGAAGACATAGCTGAATATAAATAATTAAATTGAAATGACATGCAATGAACAACTAATATACTTAACTGAACCACTGAAGTAAACTAAAATGGTCAAGATAACCCTGTCTAAATGGTCATGCGCATGCCCTAAGTCTGAAAGTTCTGAGTCTGAGATACTGTACGAACTGAATTTCTTATTCTGAAACTGAATTGGACTGACTAGTGGGAGAGTCTATAACCGACATATAACCACGTGAACTAGACGTGGAGTCCGATGGATACACCCCACTAGTAGGATAAAATATACCTTGACGGGGTATAAAGGCATGAATTGGGTGATCATAAAAGTCAGGGGCGAATTAGGCCAAGTAATATTGTAATCTATGCTTGCAACGTAGTTTTGGGAACCTAGGCTTGCTGGAACCCCGACCCGCTTGGTGCTAAGTCCTACTCCCACTGGAAAATCTAAACTAAACTACTAGGCTAATAGCTCGAAACTGGGGTCCAATACTAGTTAGGGGCATATAACTTAAAGTACCCTGAGAGTCTTGTCGGACCAGATTCTGAAACTGGGTTCTAGATTGATCAGAGCTTCTTATCTAGAAGCGTTGTAACCGTCTAAGAACAACTGTAAATTGAACTGGGGTCCTGAGTCTAGTCAAAGCTATATATCAAAAATGTCATGACCTCCTAATGGTCCAATAAATTGGATTCTGAGTCTGATTCTGATAATTGGGAGGCACCACTGACACCTCAGAAAAAGGCTGAAGTCAAATTGATCAGCTGATAAGTTCTGAATAATTCTAAAGAGGTTCTACGTTCTAACTAAACTGAACTACTAAACAGCTAATAGAGAACTCAACTCATTCTAACAACACGGGAATTCCATAATATGGAGAAATTTCAAGAATTAAAGAAATCTCATCTGACAAGGCTAAAATCATTCTTATCAATGGAGTATTTACTCAACATATAAAAAATAAGAAATACTAAAAAATCATCCCAAATCACACTTCACAAACCAGATGGAATTTAATACACAATCAGTCTTTACTCGAAAATTTAGGACTTAAATTCACTTTGGCAAGAACATCAACAATTCAGGTAACAATTGATGGAGATCATATAAATAATAAGAAAGAATATAATTCTATGAGAAATTAACAAATAATAGCATGTTATTTTTTCGTAAATAAAAAAAATCAGGGCTAAAACTGATAGAGAAACTATGGTAAGGTTTTGGGGGACCCAAGGGAAGAAAAATTTTCCTTGTTGAATTCCCACATGCCTGAGTTGAAGTTTCTTGAAGGAGAAAGCTTGGACTGCTACAATGGAGGAAAACCCTAGGCTTTCTTGAAAGGATCTTGAGAGGAGAGCTTACGATGACTTTTTGTAAACTTAGAGTGGGAATGAGAAATGAACCGTTTTTCCCCACTAATAGGTCTAAAATTATGACTATAACAACTGGTTTGAAGTTTAGGAGAGTAGGAAATTACTAAACAACCCTTGGAAAATCATTGGAAAAAACTGTCAGGTGATCCTAATGGGTGACCCAACGGGTGGTGGTCACTGATCACGACTCATGGACACACTCGTTAGGTATATTGCCTGGAAAACCCGGAGGGCCACCATGAGGGACCTGATGTTACTACCACAAAAAAGTCGTTATGTAAAATGTCAAGTACACTGCCCAATTCTTTAAATTCCTAACCCCCGCCTGCTCAAGAGTGACCTAATGGGTCGTGGTGCCTGGCCAAAAGTTGTGAGGTCTTTCATTAGGTACATTGCCTCTACCTTATCCTATCTAAATCCTCCTTCCCACGACTGACCTAACGAGTCATTAGGTCTCTCAACGACCCGTTAGGTGAGTCATTCTCTGACAATTTCTGCAGATTTTCCAGATTTTCTGATTTAAGTCCCGGACTAGTTTTTGAGTTTCTGGGGCATTACAACAATATATTCAGATTCTTTCTAAAATATAACATATCAAATTTCTCTTCATGTCTAAACTTACTATTTTCATTAAAATATTAACAAGATATAATAATCTTGAAAAATTGAACATATACACTAATATATCATAGTGGAAAATTTTTCATAAATAATGAGGCATAAAATATTAATTTTTTAAACTTCTAATTTAATCGGATGTCCTCGAACGTGTGGGGTGTTACATCCTTCTTCCTTAGAAACATTCATCCTCAAATGTAGATGACATGCACAATTTAATTCTACAAAGTACCATAACGCCACTAAGCTCGGCAATCACAACATTTTATGGGTCTAACACAAAATGACTCCAAACAACACGATGCAACCCAGAGCTGCAAAGATGCTAACATGACACCAACGAGTAATAAGATCAAGGATCACTTGCTACCATATCTAGCAATTGGACGGGTATTATATTTCAGGCCACATGTATCCTCAACTCAATAAACAAACGTGAATCTAGATCTAACACCTATGGCTCCAGACTTTCCATACAATTTCGATTAGAAAGAAGGGTAACAATCATATATGTCCTATATCCTTAGGTTTAAAAGTACATTGCACAATGCACACATAAAAAAGACACTACTAGAAACATCTCATACACTTCCTAGGATATGACCTGCTCCGATAGTTTCTCCAAAATATTTTGAGTCCAACGCGTTTATTATTTCCCCATAAAAATCAAAAAATTGAACCACAAGTCATATAAGGCGAAAATATTATGAAAAATTGTGTAAAGTTAACCGAGGAGGCATGCTTGACACCTGGTGCAACACTTAACTGAGTGAACCCTGCCAAAATCGTTGAGGCTCGGCATCACAACAATTACACAATCAGAGTGAACGATAGTATAAATGAAGAGTATCTCACAGACCAACCAATAGACATACAAAAGGCCGACGAGGCCACATAATAAGTACAACAAAAATAATATGGTCTTCCAAGCCTACATAGCAACACTACAACCATAGCGACATCTATGAGCATATATGAGTACAACAGTAACCAAAGGAATAGAACAGGGCCTCAAAATATCTATAAACCAACCAATGAAAACATAGAAAGGCTTGGAACTTATCGACTTAGATGGAACTCCACTCAATGACCAAGAACTTGAGCTAGCTACTGAACGATACCCGCAGGCATAAATGCAGCACCCCCAACTAGCGCGTTAGTATTAAAATGTACTGAGTATATAAGGTGGAAACGATAATGCAATATAGATTTCTAATCCACAAGCATGAAATACAACAACGGCATGTCCAAATGATATCAACAAAAGGAAAACAAGAATTATGTAATGCAAAATAAAAACTACCTGGTCCCCATAACCCGGACAAGTCCAAACAATAAACAATAAATGAACACAATAGATGAACAAATGGTACCTAGTCGACACAACTCACCTAAAACCAGTTGTACTACACAAGGTATAACACCTCAGATCCCATAGTAAATTCTAATAGCAAAGAACTGATATTTTCAAACTTAGTGCATGGGTGACGGAGGAGGTGACGCCCCGTCTGGTGAGTCACGACCATCACTTGCCCCATCAAAGTTAGGTTCCTCTGTTTTGAAGGTGATGGTAAACCTGATGGACCGTCGGATGTGTGATGGACTATCACTTCATTCTTCACTTAGGCTAGATCTTTAGGCCCTTCTATTTAATGGGTGATACAGGACCGATAGACCGTCAAGTGAATGACGGCCCATCACAGTGTCCATCAATTGGGCATGATTTTAATGCCTTTCTATTTAAGAGTGATGATGTAGACAATAGACCGTCAGACTTGCGATGCCCCATTATTTTGTCCATCAGACGTACAACGGCTCAAAATCGCACATTTCTATATGTTTCTTCGAAGGGTATTTTCATACCTTCCCACTCTTTTAACCCCTAAACTACGTTGTTTTCAGAATATTTTCACAGGTTTAGAGGGTTAAATCGGTTCTCTTCCCTCATTCTCCACTTATACTTTCAGAACAACATATGTAGAATCCAAGGCTTTTCTCTTAAGAAAAAACTAGTGCTCTTCTTCAATTGCAGAAATTTATGCTTCTTTTTAAGGGATTATTCCTTCAGGGTATGTAGGGATTCAACAAGGGGATTTCTTCATCCTTGTGCGCTAAATTTATCTTCAGAAACCTTCTCTACTCTAGCCCTGTAGGAATTATGAATTAAGGCTTTTCAGACAACTTAAGAATGTTCCTTAAATTCAGTTGCTTTTGCAAGTTCCTGTAACCCTAGTATATGATTTTCTTGTTCTCTACTTAATTCTCATAATATCTCTTCTAACCTTAGACTTTTAGCATGATTTGATTGAACATTGCATTATTTAAAAGCTGGTTTCAATTGCTATTTTCCATGGGTTATTATCTGAGTATAGTCTTCAGCATGTATATTTTCAATTTAAAGTTAGAAATTGTCAGAATATGGGTATACTTAATATTCCCTAGAAATGTTAGTCTTTCAGTTTACCACTTTATTAGTCTATCAGGATTTTCAGTATTTTCAGTTATCAGATCCTTAGGCTCTCAGGACACTTCTAGATAAGTAGTGCTGACTTAGCCTTAGAAAACTAGTTTCGAGATAATCAGTTCAATTAGATATAATTAAAATTTTACTTGGGAGTTTTACTCAACACCGAGTGGGTTGGGGTTTAGCACACTCAGGTTCCCAAAACTACATGCCACCATAGGTTATTAGCCCGAGTGATCCCAAAATAGTGATCACACAGTTCAACCACCATACCCTAGAAAGGTACAGTGGGCTTTCTTCGATAGGGTGTAAACATCAAACTCTACTTTCAGCTCATGTGGTTATAAGTCAGTTAAGCATACCCATAGTATAGTATAGTCATAGTCCTCAGTCTAGTCTAGTCTTCCAAATATCAAGATATGGTTATTACTTTAATTCTGATTAGTAGTTCTTACAGCACTTATTTTAGATTTTCGGACACTTTCAATACTTATGATTTTAGACATGGTCATTGCATGTCATATCAGTCCAGTTTATGAGTTATTAGCATTCTCATGTTTTATTTTATATCTCACATACTTAGTATATTCCATGTACTAATTGCATACTCTTTATATGCTATATCGTTTTATGATAAAGGCTCAGGTACCTAGTCTCAGCAGCGCGGCTAGTCTCCTTCTAGTGACATATAGCAGATTGACAATGGTGAGTCCTCATCTTCCGAGGACCGGAGTCTTGTTATTTTAGTTATTGTCATTTTCAATTTCAAACTTTGGAGTTAGCTAGGGTCTTGTCCCAGCAACTAACCAGTTCGATTAGGCTTTCATATAGCATAGTATTAGTTTCAGATTATTATTCTCAGTGTTGTTTTAAAAAATCAATATTTACCAAATATTATCTATTCGCGTAAAAGAATGTTTTACACTTTAGTAGTTTCCGCTCAGTTTTCCCTTATAAGTTATATTATGCTAGTAATATGTTATGACATAGGTTAGCCTGGAGTCACTTGTGGCTCTAGGCACCATGTCACGTCCAGAGTGTTTACTAAGATCATGACAAAAATGGTATCAGAGCATAAGGTTTAGATGTCCGGTGTTTGAATGCCGCGTCATGTAGAGTCCTCTTCATTGGTATGAAGCGCACCTCACTTATGAGGGGAGGCTACATGGCATTATTAGGAAAATTTCCTTTTTCTTAAAGGAAATAAGGAAGTCGGGTTGGTGCAGATCCAGTGGAATGGAATGAGTTTGTGACTGCATTTCTAGGTAGGTTCTTTCCCCGGGAGTAAGGGAACCAAAGGCTGCATAGTTCATAATTTGAGACAAAATAACATAACGGTGAAGGAGTATGCCTTAAAGTTTACTCAAATGTGAAAATATGCTCTGGAGATGGTTGCCAAGCCGAGGCCTCATATGATCAAGTTCGTAAATAGAGTCTCAGACTTGGTGGTTAAGGAGTCCAAGACTGCGATGCTCATCAGTGACATAGACATCTCCAGGATTATATCCATGCACAACAGATAGAGGCGGAGGAACTAAAAAAATTGAAAGGGAAAGTAAATGGGTAAGTACCAATTAGTTCAAGTATTCACATTAGATATTGGACAGTGGTAGTTTCCCATAGCAGTAACAGAGACCTCCAACACCCTCTTCAGCTTGTGCTCCTTCTTCCAGGCCCCGTAAGGATCAAAAGGGTGGAGCATCAAGCTCCCAGTCTCAAAGCCATGTCTCCAGTAGCCACACTTTCCAATTATGGCCTTAGTATGGTAAGAACCATTCGGATGAGTGTCGTCTGGGTTAGAAGGGTTGCTTTGGTTGTGGCTAGTTGGGTCACTAGTTGAGGACCTACCCGTCAACCGGACGGGGAAGACCCAATCCACTATATCAACAACTCTAATGGGTCACCCAGCTCAGTAGGGTACTAATTCAGGTACAGGTGGCGGTCAGTGCCAAAATCAGTTCTATGCCCTATCCTCCCACCAGGACCAGGAGAACTCACCCAATGAAGTTACCGTATGTCATGCCTTTTTCACAAAGATATTTATGCATTACTAATCCAGGAGCCACACTTTCCTTCGTGATTCCTTATGTAGTAGTTTAGCTTGGTGTTAGTCTAGAAGTTTTGTTAGTACATTCCTAGTCTCTAACCCTATCGGTGAATCAGTTATAACCGACTGGGTGTACAGAAATTTCCCCGTCACAGTTTTACAGAAAGTTAACACAGTTGATTTAGTAGAGTTAGACATGGCTAATTTTGACCTCATTCTTAGTATATACTGGTTATACTCTTGTTATGCCTCAGTTGACTGTAGAACCGTTTTCGTTAAGTTTTAGTTCCTAATTAACCAGTCTTAGAGTGGAAGGGTAGTATTTCAGAGACTAAGGGTCAATTTATCTCTTACACTAATGCTAGGAAAATGATTTCTAAGGGATACATCTATCATCTAGCTTGGGCTAGGGATTCTACTTCTAAAACCTTAACTCTCCAATTAGTTTTAGTTGTGCATGTGTTCCAAAATGTATTTCTCAAAAATCTTATTGAAGTCCTTCTTGAGCGGAAAATCAATTTCAGAATATAACTTCTTCCTAATACCTAGTCTATCTCAATTCCTACTTATAGAAGGACCCTAGATGAGCTTAAGGGGTTGAATGAAAAACTGAAAGACCTTCTAAATAAAGGATTCATCAGAGCTAGTATATCCCCACGGGGGGCCCCAGTCCAATTTGTGCTAAAGAAAGAAGTATACTCAAAATGTTCATCGACTACCGTCAATTGATTAAGGTTACAATCAAGAGCAAGTATCATCTCCCTAGGATTGGTAACTTGTTTGACTAGATTTAGGGTGCTAGATACTTTTTAAAGATAGACCTCAAATCAGGATATCATCAGTTCAGGGCTAGAGAATGTGACATTGAAAAAACAACCTTCAGAGCTCGGCTTGGTCACTACGAATTCGTAGTTATGCATTTGGACTAACAAATTCTCCTGCATATTTTATGGACTTGATGAACAGGGTATTCAAGCATTACCTAGACATGTTTTTTATTGTCATTGTAAATGATATTCTGTTCTATTCCAGAATAGAGGATGAATATATAGACCACCTAAGGATAATTTTGCAGATTCTCAACGACCGCCAGTTGTTCACTAAGCTTACAAAGCGTGAATTCTTGCTTAAATTAGTTGCATTCCTTAGTCATGTTGTCCCCAGTTAGGGTATTCAGGTAGATCCTCAATAGGTAGCAGCAATTTAGTACTGGCCAAGACCCACTTCTCTGTCAGACATTAGGTGTTTCTTGGGCCTAGCTGGTTATTACAGATTGTTCACAAAAGGATTCTCCTCTATTGACTCTCCTTTGACCAGACTAACTCAAAATAAAGAAAAGTTTCAATGGTCTGATGCATGTGAGAAGAGTTTTGAGGAGTTAAATATTTGGCTCACTACAGCCCAAGTCTTGACCCTTCCAGAAGGTTTAGATGGATTTGTAATCTATTGTGATGCCTCTAGAATTGGCATTGGGTGTGTTCTGATGCAACATGGTAGAGTTAGAGAATATGCCTCTAGAAAACTCAAAATTCATTAAAAGAACTATTTGACTCACGATCTTGAGCTGGAAGCGGTGGTATTTGCCTTGAAGAGTTAGAGACACTGTCTCTACGATGTTCATGTAGATGTGTTTACTAACCACAAAATCATGTAGTATGTGTTCAGTCAGAAGGATTTGAATCTTCGTCAAAGGAGATGGTTGGAGTGTTGAAAGACTATGACATGAGTGTTTTGTACCATTGTCATGATCCAAACGTACACCCGAATCGTAGACACGGACAAGGAGCCCTGAGAGACCCCAAGTGGACCCATGGCATGAGCATACATCTATTCAATCACATGATCGGGAGACTTAACATAAAGAACGTAATTATAACATAGCATAAGGGAAAAACAGTACAAGACTTGAACAATACAACGGAATACAACGTGTAGTCTAATAAGCCTCTAAAAATGAAAGATGGATTGATGGGACAACTCCCCAACTAATCCAGCATCCAGAAACTGAAAGGAATCACATAGAGTGTGAACATGTATCCCTCGGAACATGAGGATTCACCAAGTCCGCTAAGAGAAAATCCAAATCTAATCTACAGGTGAGGATGAGCATAAGAACTAAGACTTGTATCATGAAACGATACAACATAGAAAGTATGTGGCCAGTACGTGGAATGTACTGAGTATGCAAGGTAAGTAAAATGGACGTTTAAAACATATTTAAAGTTCATAAAAGATCATAAGAGTAGGACAACATGCTAATATCATAAATCGTTATAACATATCATACGACTCAAGGTTTTCAAAATATTCGTAACATAAGTGTAGTCATAATCATAATAGAAGAGATTTTCTTAACATAACTTGAGCCAACATACATAATCATAACATGCATAAATCATGAGGAACAGTGGGAGATTCTCTTAACCGACATACCCCATATGAGCACACATGAAGCCCGACTTGTAGCCTAGTCGGGAGGGTGTTCGTACCTTGCCAAGGGTAGGAACCATGAAGGGAGTGATCACACATGAAAAGGGGTCATTTGGGCAAGGTAAAACATGAAAGGGGTCCCAACATACCTACAGTGGCATGTAGTTCATGAGATCCGGTGCTGCTTGAGCCCCGAACCTACTCAGTGTTCGATACTACTCCCCAAACATATATAGTGATCATAATAATACATACATGAGCTCATGGAGCTGAATTGGTTCATGATACTCGTAAACATGCTTGAACACACATGAACTAGCCATGACTTGAGGCCCATGAGTCTGGCAAAAACAAATTCATGAGTTAGAAAATTGATGCATACTTGTAGATCATGCATATGGCAGATTCCATATGATCATAATAGATAAAATAATAATTTCATAAATAAATTAATAATTCAAGCTGGGCTTATCAAAAACATTAATGGATCAATGGATCATAAATTGATTCCTCATGGGGCATGCATAATCAAGCTTAATTATTTAGAAATTCAAAAGTCAAAAATATTATAATCAATTTAAATATCACAAGGTGATCAAAATCAGTAGATTATGATAAGATTTCAAAATCTCAAGCCCCATATTAAATCATTTAACTTTTATACAAATCAAATACAAAACCCCATGAGTTTTTAATAAATTTTGAGTAAAATCGTGGAGTAGGAGCATGGGTGTGGATGAATCCACCCATTGAAGACCTTACATACCTGCGATTCTCAATTCTCACCCATCACCCTTATTAAAAGCTCAAGAATGAGATTGAAAGAATTGAGGTGAAAAGCATGAAATCTCCCTTAGATCACCTATTCAAATCCTTTCATGCATGAATGAGAGTTTAGGAAGGATTATTTTCTTAAAAACCAAGCTTTTCCAAGACAAAACGACGTAGTTTAGGGCCTTATATCGTGAAAAATTCGAAAATATCCTTAATGAACCTACCCTAAAAACTGGTAAGATGGAACCCACGGATGGGACTAGCGGTTCATTGGAACCAATGACGACCCGTCATGTCCCTCGTTGTATACACTGCTGATGACCCATTCTCGAAATCAAACAACGGATCTTCAGGACGACCCGTTCCTTCAACCCATGACTCGTTACATCGCCCATGGTTAGCCCCCCCGAACCTTGGAATCTCATCTCCTAACGGGTCACACCAGGACCCGTCACTACAACAAACGAATCATTGTTTCCCCATGTCAAGCCTACTGGAAAAATCAATCCTCCAACCAAGACTATAACAAATGACTCGTGGTTTCTCCAAACAGGTCATTGGGAAGCCCATTGTACGCCACCGAAGAACCCAATTCCTTCCCAAGATTGCTAACGTCCCACAACGAGTCGTTATGTCTCCCGTGGTTTACACAGTCACCCAGCTTGAATCTAACCATGACTTGTTACAATAACCCGTGGTATGACACCACAAGTTGTACCTTGACTCGACCATTTGGTTGATTCAATAGAAGGTGGAGTTATAGTTCATAATAGTTCAGATTCATCACTAGTAATGGATATTAAAGCAAGACAGGATGAAGATCCAATATTGTTTAAGCTAAAGGAAGCAGTCCTCAAGAAGGAGGTAGAGGCATTCTCCAAAGGGGGAGATGGTGTACTCTGCTATCTGGTAGGTTGTGTGTTCCCAATGTGGATGACTTAAGACAGTAGATCATGACAGAAGATCATAGTTCATGATATTCTATACATCTAGGTGCCACCAAGATGTATCGAGACCTATGGAAAATTTATTGGTTGAATGGCATGAAGAAGGATATTGTAAAAATTGTGGCTAAGTTCCCAAATTACCAACAAGTCAAGGTTAAACACAAAAGACCTAGGGGTATGACTTAGGATATTAGTATTCCAACTTGAAAGTGGGAAGATATAAACATGGATTTCATAAAAAAGTTTACCTCACACATGCTGATAGCATGATTCAATTTGGGTGATTGAAGACCGAATGACTAAGGAAGCACATTTTCTACCAATCAAAACTAAAGATTCAGCAGAGAATTATGTCAGGCTGTATATCTGGGAGTTAGTAAGGTTACACGAGGTCCCTCTATCAATCATTTCGGATAGGGTACTGAGTTCACCTCACACTTCTGAAAGTCCTTTCAGAAGAGACTTAATACTTGAGTTAAGCTCAACACAACTTTCCATCCGCAGACAGATGGCGGCAGACTAGTACTATAACTAAAAATTCTTGTAGGCACAATCCATTAAAATTCAACTCTTCAGGTTGAGCAGACCATTCAGACTCTAGAGGATACGTTGAGGGCTTGTGTGATCAATTTCAAGGGCAGTGAGATGATCACGAACCTCTCATTTAGTTTACATATAACAAAAGCTACCACTCCAGTATATAAATGGCCTTGTTCGAAGCGTTATATGGTAGGAGGTGTAGGTTTCCCATAGGATGGTTTAAAATTGCTGAAGCTACCTTTATAGGGCTAGATTCAATTTATGGGGCCGTGGAGAAAATTCAGCTAATTAGAGAAAGACTGAAAACAACTCAAATTAATCAGAAATCCCATGTAGAATGAGGAGAATAGAACTTGGGTTTGCTATGGGTGATTGCGTATATTTGAAAATTTCACCTATGAAAGGGGTGATGAGGTTTGGAAAGAAAGAAAAACTTAGTGACTGCTATGTCAGTCCTTACAAAATCTTAAGGTATATTGGCAATGTGGCCAATAAGTTGGACTTGCCAGTGGAGTTAGCATCAGTGCATCCAATATTTCATGTGTCACTATTGAATAAATGCATTGGTGACCCAACCTCAGTTGTTCCTTTAAAGAGTGTTTGTATAAATGACAGTCTCTCTTACAAGGAGGTTCCAGTTGAGATTCTAGACCGACAAGTTTATAAGTTGAGGAATAAGGAAGTTGCCTCAGTGTAGGTGCTTTGGAGGAATCTGCTCATAAAGGGAGCTACTTGAGAAGTCGAAGCAGATATGATGGCTAAGTACCCTCATCTTATTCCTCCCAGCTCAGTTTCAGCATTAGGAATTTGTTTCCTCCTTAGTAATCTATTTAGTTTCAAGTCGAGTTCATGTCTATCAGTTCCTTTCATGTTATAGCATGCATGTATGTTTCATGAATTCAGTTCAATAATATATCTCAGTTGGGGGTTAGTTACTCCGTCAGTTTTCAGTATTTTGTTTTCTAGTTTGGGGATTGCAACTCTTTCCCCAATATGTTCAGCCTAGTTATCCTTCATTCGAGGACAAATATTCCCAAGGGGGAGATATTGTAATACCTGAGATCACGTAGTGTATTCTTGTAGTAAAGAATTGATATTTTCAATCTGGGTGCATGGGTCACGAAGGAGGTGACGCCTCGTCAAACGAGTGACGGACCATCACTTGCCCTGTCAAAGTTAGGTTACTTTATTTTGAAGGTGATGGAAGGCCTGATGGATCGTCGAATGTGTGACGGCCAATCACTTCGGTCGTCACTTAGACTAGATCTTTAGGCCCTTGTGTTCAAAGGGTGATGGAGGACCCACGGACCATCACAGGAGTGATAGTCCATCATAGTGGCCATCACTTGGGCAAGATTTTCACACCCTTCTTTTTAAGGGTGAAGGCGTGGACGAAGGACCGTCATGTTTGCAATGTCCTATCAATTTGACCGTCAGACATACAACAGCTCAAAATTACACATTTCTATATGCTTCTCACAGGGGTATTTTCATATCATCCCACTCTTTTAACCCCTAAACTACACGTTTTGACAATATTTTCAAAGGATTTAGAGGAGTTAAATGGTTCTCTTCCCTCATTCTCCACTTAGACTTTCAAAACATCGTACGTAGAATCCAGGGCTTTTCTATCAAGCGGGAAATAGGGTTTTTCGTCAGTAGAAACAATTTATTATTCTTTTTAAGGGATTCTTCCTTCGGGTATGTGGGGATTCAAAAAAGGGATTCCTTCATCCTCGTGCCCCAAATTTATCTTTAGAAACCTTATCTACTCTAGCCCTGTAGGAATTATAATTAAGGATTTTCTGAAAAATTATAAATGTTCCTTAGATTCAGTTGCTTTTGAAAGTTCCTGTAACCCTAGTATATGATTTTTATGTTCTCAACTTAATTCTCATAGTATGTCTACTAACTCTAGACTTTTAGCATGACTTTTGGGTTGAACTTTGCATAATTTAAAACTTGGTCTAAATTGCTATTTTCCATGGGTTAATATTAGAGTAAAGTCTTCAGCATGTATGTTTTCATTTTAAAGTTAGAAATTTTCAGAACATGGATATACTTATTATTTACCATAAATGTCAGTCTTTTAGTTTACCACTTTATCAGTCTATCAGGATTTTCAGTATTTTCAATTATCAACTCCTTAGGATCTCAGGAGACTTTCAGATAGTAGTGTTGACTTATACCTAGGACACCAGTTTCGAGCTAATCAATTCAGTTAGATATAATTAGGATTTCAGTTGGGAGTTATACTCAGCACCGAGTGGGACGGAGTTAAGCGCACCCAAGTTTCCAAAAATACATACCACCATAGGTTATTTAATAGCATTCATAGCATCTCAATATAATTAAAAGACATAAATAAAGATTTTAAGGATCCATCAAATAAGTCACGACAAACTCAAATGGGCTGCAATTAGCTGTTAAAAAGTTTCTTATGATGGAAGAAGATCTCAAGCCCAATGAAGATATTGTATTCAAGTATTACATCTATTTGGAGGCCCAAACTAAAGTTCGAGAGGAGATGAAATGGGGGCCCAAATCAGCCCCAAATGGGAGAAAATATTGCAGTAATTTTTTAATTAGTTTCTAGAATTATATTAAGAGTTGTTTTATTCTATGTTGACTTCCTAGGACTTTGTGTGTGACAGCTTTCTATACCATTTAGTGTTTTGTTATATTTTATGTTGACTACATTGGTCTAAGTGTGGGTAGCCTTCTATGTACCAGATATTATCTATTCTCGTAAAAGAATGTTTTACACTTTAGTAGTTTCCGCTTAGTTTTTCCTTATAAGTTATATTATGCTAGTAATATGTTATGACATGGTTTAGCCTGGAGTTAGTTGTGGCTCTAGCCAGCATGTCGCGTCCAGTGTGTTTACTCAGGTCATGACAAATATGGTATTAGAGCACCAGGTTTAGGTGTCCTAGAGTATTTGAATGTCGTGTCAGGTAGAGTCCTCTTCATGGGTGTGAAGCGCGCCACACTTATGAGGGGAGGCTACAAGGCGTTATTAGGAAAATTCTCTTTTTCTTAATGATCCATATCATGTGTAGAGTATGAAACTCTAAAAGGTCCTTCTTAGTCGTGCTCTACTATTTCTAGTGATAATGTCTTCCAGAAGAGTAAACATAAGAGGAATAGTAACGCCAAGCAGCAAGCCCCACGAGCTCTAGCAGCCCCTTAGAATGATCAGGTGACGCATGTTGAATTTTGGGCCGCCATTTAGATTATCACACAGGCTGTGACTAACCAGATCAACCAACAAGCTATCCTAATTTCCAACACGAATGGGCCTACAACTTCTTCCAGAGTTCAAGACTTTACTCCGATGAATCACTCAAAATTTCATTCCTCTAATATAGATAAGGACCCACAGGATTTTATTGGTGAGATTTAGAACATCATCCAAATCATGGGTGTCACCTCTGTTGAAAGTGCAAACTTGTCCACTTATCAACTTAAAGGAGTGGCTTAGTTATGGTGTAGACAATGGAAAGAAGGAAGGCGGGTTGGTGTAGATCTAGTGAAATGGAACGAGTTCGTGATTGTATTTCTAGGTAGCTTGATTCCCCGGGAGTTAAGGGAAGCAAAGGCCTCATAGTTCGTAATTTGAAACAAAATAACATAACGTTGTAGGAGTATGCCTTAAAGTTCACTCAACTGTCCAAATATGCTCTGGAGATGGTTGCCGAGCCGAGGGCTCACATGATCAAGTTTGTAAATGGAAACTCAGACTTGGTGGTTAAGGGGTATAGGACTACCATGCTCATCAGTGACATAGACATATCCAGGCTTATATCCATGCACAGTAGATAGAGGCGGAGAAATTAAAAAAATAGAAAGGGAAAGTAAATGGGTAAGGACCAATCAATTCAAGTATTCACAGTAGATATGGGGCAGTGGTAGTCGCCCATAGCAGTAAGAGAGACCTCCAGCACCCTCTTCAGCCACTGCTCCTTCATACAGGCCCCATTAGGACCGAAAGGGTGGTGCATCAAGCTCCCAGTCTCACAACCATGTCTCCAGTAGCTGCACTTTCCCATTATGTCCTTAGTATGGTAAGAACCATTCGGGTGAGTGTCATTTGGGTTAGAAGGGTTGCTTTGGTTGTGGCTCGTTAGGTCACTAGTTGAGGGACTACCCGTCAATTGGACGGGGGAAGGCCCAATCCACTATATCAACAACTCCAATAGGTTACCCAGCTCAGTAGGGTACTAATTCAGTTACAAGTGGCGATCAGCGCCAAATTTGGTTTTATGCCCTATCCTCCTACCAGGACCAGGAGAACTCACCCAATGTAGTTACTGTATGTCATGCCTTTTCACATAGATGTGTATGCATTACTAATCCAGGAGTCACACTTTCCTTCGTGACGCCTTATATAGAAGCTTAGTTTGATGTTAGTCTAGAAGTTTTGTTAGTACCATTCCTAGTCTCTAACCCTATCGGTGAATCAGTTATAGCCAGCTGGGTGTTAGAAATTTCCCAGTCACAATTTTACAGAAAGTTACCATAGTTGATTTAGTAGAGTTAGACATGGTTAATTTTGACCTCATTCTAAGTATAGACTGGTTACACTCTTGTTATGCCTAAGTTGACTACAGAACCAATGTCATTAAGTTTTAGTTCCAAATTAACCAATCCTAGAGTGGAAGGGTAGTACTTCAAAGCCTAAGGGCCAGTTTATCTCTTACACTAACGCAAGGAAAATGATTTCTAAGGGATACATCTATCATCTAGCTTGGGCCAGGCATTCTAATCCTAAAACCGTAACTCTCCAGTTAGTTCTAGTTGTGCATGAGTTCCCAAATGTATTTCTCGAAGAACATATCGGAGTCCCTCCTAAGAGGAAAATCAATTTCAAAATAGAAATTCTTCCTAATACCTATTCTATCTTAATTCCTCCTTATACAATGGCCTAGATGAGCTGAAGGAGTTGAACGAACGGCTGAAAGACCTTCTAGATAAAGGCTTCATCAGACCCAATATATCCCCATGGGGGGCCCAGTCCAATTTATGCTAAAGAAAGACGGTACACTCAAAATATGTGATGAGCCCGCAAGTGTACGGGTTGTACAAGTAATATAGTGGCCCTTTTTAAGAACCGGAATGTCGAACCTACAGGGACTGGACTACAGGGTAA
>JACEIK010000164.1:479958-512509 GCA_018107945.1 Datura stramonium | reverse complement strand
TTCTAACCTCAGCATGCTCACATTCATAGTTCAGACTCACTTGTATATTTATTTTAGCTTAGTACAAAATTAGTTCACAAAATATAAAAACTTTTCTTCATACTGTTGTCTTCATTTTTAGAGCTGCAGTAAATTGACACTTGAGGTAATTTTGCCCCATAGTCCAGTCCCTGTGGGATCGATACATGGCTTACTTGAGCCACTTACTACTTGTTCGACCATGTGCACTTGCGTGTAGTCATCCAGACAGCCGAATAATGAGCCTGAGAGCCGAGTCATGTATCATGAAATGATAAAACATAGAAAGTATGCGGTCAGTACATGAGATGTACCGATTATGCCAGGAAAGTAAAACAGATATTTTAAAAATATATATAAAGCCCATAAAACATCATAAGAGTAGGACATCATGCTCATATCATAAACATCATAACATAACATAAGGCTCAAGGTTTTCGAAACATTTGTAATACAATCGTAATCATAATCATGATAGAAAATTTGTATTGAACATAACTTGAGCCAATATACATAACCACAAACATGCATAAATCATGAGGGACAATGGGAGATTCACTTAAACGACATGCCCCATATAAGCACACATGCAGCCCGACTTGTAACCCTAATCGGGAGGGTGTCCGTACCTTTCCAAGGGTAGGACCATGAAAGTGTGATATCACCATGAAAAGGGCCATTTGGGCCAGCGACAGTCATAAAGCAGGTCCCATCAAACCAATGATGGCACGTAGCTTTTGAGATTCAAGGTAGAACCTAGGCCCCGAACCTACTCGGTGTTAAATACTACTCTCAAAACATATATAGTGCTCATAATATAATATGCGTGAATTCATGGGCTAGTAAAATCATAATTAGCAAAAACAAACTTGTACATACGTGAACTAGCCATGACATAAGGCCCGTGAGTCGGCCAAAACATAATTCATAAATCATAGGGTTCATGCATACTTGAAAATCATACGTATAACTTGTAAATCAACAAATAATAATGGGTATTTGAATAAATCCATATTTGAAATCATAAATCATGTTGGGTTTGTAAATATCAACAATTTAGGTAAATATCATAGCTCGATTCATCATAAATCATACATAATTAGGCTTAATTTAGTAGAAACCGAAATTAATAATTTTCTAAACAAAATAGTTGTAAAATATTATCAAAATTCATAAAAATATGATGTAAATCATAATTTAGAACAACCCATTGGTAAACAATTGAAATTCCACAAGATTGGAGTTAAAATCCCATGAGATTTTTGATAAAGTTTTTCATAAATTAATAGAGATTGGGCATGGGTGCGAATGGAAACACCCATTCATAACCCTACATACCTGGGTAAGATCATATTTCAAGGTTCCTTGAATGCCCAATGGAGAATTGATGAAGGAGAGCTTGAAATAAGATTGATCTCTCTTAATTCTTCCTAATTTTTCATGCATGGGAATGACTATGCAAGGGGGACTTAACCCATCATAACATGCCCAGAAAATAACATAAAATGACGTAGTTTAGGTCCCTAGAGAATAGGAATTACGGAAAGGCCCTTACTAAATTCATAGAAAATAACTGTCAGGTGGTCCCAACGAAGGACCTCACGACTCGTGGTCCCAGGTCACGACTCGTGGAGTCAGTCGTGAGGTATACTGCCTGAGCCTCAACTAAAACTTTCCCTGCCTGGACCACGACTCACCCCACAAATTGTGGGGACTGGCCAAGACTCATGGGGTCCTTTCATGATGTCCACTGCCTCATCCCTTTTTCTTTTCTTAGTCTCCCTCCCCACGACTGACCCAACGACTCGTGGGGCCTGGCTACGGGTCGTGGTCCTGTCTGTTGATGAGTTGGTAATTTACCAACTCATTAGACTAAAAAACTTGAGTTTTTGTCTAGTTCTCAAGATGATTATTTGGATTTTATGCCCTTTTTGCTTTTGTTGTGTGTAGATTCCAAAGTTTGAAGAAAAGAGAAAAATATGGAGTATAAAGGAGGAAATGAGCATAAGCGGCGGGATGCAGGTGTTAACTGGCGAAACATCGGCTAAGAGTTGAAGGTCACACTGCCTTAGGGGATGAATGGCACCGGCGGTTCACGAGTAACCCATGGCGAGACAACGGTGTAGTCGCCAAATGACACTCAGAAATTCTTGAATTAACATCGATGATCTGGTGGTTCAAGGATTGGCATCGGCAAAATGCCGGGTGAACCACCGAAGTTCACTGGAAATGAGTGCAGAAGAAGAGCAAATATCCGATAGTTCACGAATTTCATTGGCGAACCGCTGGTGCTTTCGCCGGTTTCAGAACGATGTTATTAAGGGTATAACTGTCCACTACTGAAAAAAGGGGGGAAAAGTACCCTACTTTTTAGGGTATAAATAGAAAAAGAAGTAATCTGCATAGAGGAAGAGAAGAAGAGAAAAAGAAGATATAGAGTTAGAGAGATTGAGAGAAAAAACCAAGTACACATCACATCATTATTTCCTCTTTTAGTTGAAGACAATCTCTTAGCTGATAAAGGAATTTTGATTGAAATTTGTAGAAGATACTCTGCTCTATTTTCTTCATTGATATTATTAAAGTTTTAGCTGTAGTTGAAGGATAATTGTGTTTCTGATTTATGTACTCTTCTTATTAAATTCAATGATGCTATTGATGATTGTGTTTTTGAATTTCCTAACTATGAGTAGCTAAGATCATTAACTAGAGGTGTGTGATGATGAATACTTAATTGGATTGGGTATTGCTAGAGTCATCATCATAATGTTCAATTACGTGTAAATCTATTGGATTCCCTTCAATCTCTTAATGAAGATTCATTGATGATGATATGGGTCTATCTTTACTTGCTTGATTTTTGCTCGGGAGAGAACAATTAAGTAGTGGAAGGGAATATAGTAGTGGGTATGGATAAGAGATTGTAAAATTAAGCTAGAAATAGCTGAAATTACTTTCTCCTTCCTAATTAGCAGCTAATAACTAGGAATAGTGAAGTTGCTGATCCAAATAAATTCGGGTTGAGCTAAATCGCAGCCTCAAACTTTAGCTAGGGGTAGTCAATAGGCTGGGAAGATGAGGTTACCTACTTCCCGAGATTATTTACACTTGTTGAACTTATGAGATGACCTGGCATATCCCGATCTAGTTAATATTTCATCTACACCGAACCTCTAGTATTTCACACTATTGTCAACAACTTAGCTGATCCTTTTACTTTTAGTTCACTAAAGCAATTTGTGTAATTCTTTACAAAGTTTAATCCCCCCATTTTCCTTGTTTTTACGTTAAATCTATATGGTGAAAGCTAATATAAATTTCTCAATCGACACTTGAATTCATCACTCCCTAGTCCTCATGGGATTCGACCTTGGCACTCATTGGGTTACTTGTTTTGATACAACGACTGTGTATATTCTTTCACTTAAGAATATATTTTAGATATTATCACCCGTAGGGTCTCCTCTTCTCAAGCCTTAAATTTCCTTCACTGGCCTTCCCCACGAGTCACATCAAGACGTGTGGGTTGATCTCACGAGTCTCATCATGACTCGTTCTGTATCTGGTGCCAAATTTTAACTTTTTCTCCGTTTTAACACCCAGGTTTGATCTTTGGGATTCTGGGGTATAACAATATCTCCCATTTGGGAACATTCATCCTCGAATGTTGGAAAACACATAGAAAAGTAGAGAAGATGCAATTATCATATTCAAACACTGGTCATTTAAACTGAAAACTGACGGAATGACTACCTCTGAATCGAATAACATAACTGAACTGATTTCATGATTCACACACATCCATATACATACAAGAAACTTGAACACATGAACTAAATATGAAAACTAAATAGAATTACAGGGCAGAACTGATACCTCAGGTCGGAATTGAGCTGGTAGGGAATAAATGTAGGTATTTAGCCATCATTTCTGCTTCGGCTTCCCACGTAGCTCCTTCAACATGCTGGTTCCTCCATAATACTTTAACTAAAGCTACTTCCTTGTCCTTATCCTCCGAACCTGACGATCTAATATTTCCACTGGAACCTCCTCATAGCTAAGGCTATCGTTTACCCCAAGGCTGTCCACCGGGACTATTTGAGTTGGATCTCTGAAACATTTCTTCAAAAGTGATACATGAAACATAGGATGCACGGAAGATAACTCTGAGGGAAAATCCAACTCATACGCCACCTTGCCAACTCTTCTCACTATCCTGTAGGGGCCAATATAGCAAGGACTAAGTTTTGCTTTCTTCCCAAACCACATCACTCCGTTCATGGGAGATACCTTCAGGAATACCCAATCGTCCACCTCCAACTCCAACTCCCTCCTCCTCACATCAGTATACGACTTTTGAAGACTCTAAGTGATTTTAGCCTGTCTCTTATCAATTGAACCTTCACCATAGCCTCATGAAATGAGTATGGTCCTATCATAGCTTCCTCACAATCCTCAAACCATCCTATGGGCGACTAATATCTCCGCCCATAAAGAGCCTGGAACGGAGCCATCTAAATGCTGGAGTGATAGTTGTTATTGTAAGCAAACTCGACCAGGGGTAAGTGATCATCCCAGCTACCTTTGAAGTCCATCACACATGCTCTCAACATGTCTTCGAGAGTCTGAATTATCCTCTCCACTTACCATCCATTTGGGGATGAAATGTTGTGCCGAGTATAACCTAATTGCTAAGTCCTTTTTGAAAAGACTGCCAAAACTAAGAGGTAAATTGAGTACCTTGGTCTGAAATGATAGACAAGGGCACTCCATGCAGTCGAACTAACACTCGGATATATAGTTTGGCATAATCCTTCGCTGAGTCTGTAGTTTTGACCGATAGAAAATGAGCAGCTTTCGTCAGCCTGTCTACCACCACCCAAATAGAATCATACTATCGATGAGTACGAGGTAGCCCTATTATAAAGTCCATGTTAATCTCCTCCAACTTCCAAGTTGGAATGCTAATATCCTGAAGTACTCCTCCTGGATTTTCATGCTCAACCTTTACTTGTTGACAATTCGAACACTTGGCTATGAATTATGCAATATCCTTCTTCATGCCATTCCACCAATAAATCTCTCATAAGTCACGATACATCTTGGTGGCACCTGGATGGATGGAATATCTGGATCCAGGAGCCTCATGCAATAACCATCTTCTTAAATCGTCGACATTTGGAACATATTGGCGACCCTGGTATCGAAGCACACCATCTCCCCCTTGGGAGAAGACCTCCACCTTATGACTTCGAACAACTTCCTTCAACTTTACAAAGATCAGGTCCTCATCTTGTCTATCTTTCACATTAGTCACCATGGACGATTTTGATCCCCTTTGAACAACAACACCGCCATCAGTGGAGTCAACCATTCTAACCCCCAACCTTGCGAGTCGATGTACATACTTCACTAACTCCTTTTTCCCTTTATCCATGTGTGACAAACTCTCCATATAGAGTCTACTAAGTGCATCCGCTACCACATTAGCCTTACCTGGATGGTAAAAAACACTCATATCATAGTCTTTGAGTAGCTCTAACCACCTCATTTGCCGTAGATTGAGGTATTTCTGCGTGAACACGTATTGTAAGCTCTTATGGTCTGTAAACACATCCACATGGACCCCATACAAGTAATTTTGCCACATCTTCAATGCGAACACCACTGCGGCCAACTCAAGATCATGGGTCGTGTAATTCTTCTCATGGATCTTCAATTGTCTGGAGGCATATGCTATTACTTTCCCCCGATGCATCAATATATACCCGAGTTCGATTATTGAAGCATCACAATACACCACGAAACCATCTGTACCCTCGGGTAGGGTCTGACCGTTGTCCGGTAGTAAGTCGAGTCTTCAACTCTTGGAAGCTTTTCTCACAAGCCTTCGACCATCGAAACTTCACCTTTTTCTGAGACAATTTGGTCAAAGGTGCTACAATGGATGAAAAACCTTCAACAAATCTCAGATAATAAACAGCTAAGCCCAAGAAACTCTGAATATACAAAGGATTCACCGGTCTAGGCCAATTCTTCACGACCTCGATTTTCTGAGAATCTACTTTTATGCCTTCGCTTGATAGGACATGGCCCAAAAATGCTATCGAGTTCAACCTAAACTCGCACTTGCTGGAGTTGGCATACAATTGATGATCCTTGAGGGTCTGAAGCACTACTCTCAAATGAGCGGCATGCTCCTCCTCACTCCAAGAGTATATAAGGATGTCATCAATAAACACGATCACGAACATGTCCAGGTATGGCTTGAAAACCCTGTTCATCAAATCCTTAAAATCTATAGGAGCATTCGTTAGTCCAAATGACATAACTACAAACTCATAATGACCATACCGCATCCTGAAGGCGGTCTTCGTGATGTCACTCTCCCGAACTCTAAGCTGATGATACCCGAATCTGAGATCTATCTTTGAGAAACACTTGGCACCCTAAAGTTGGTAAAACAGATCATCAATCCTGGGTAGAGGATATCCGTTCTTGATAGTGACTTTGTTCAATTGCTGATAATCAATGCACATGCGAAGGGAATCATCCTTCTTTCGGACAAATAAGATTGGTGCACCCCATGGAGACTTGCTCGGTCTAATGAAACCCAAGTCTTACAGGTCCTTCAACTGATCCTTCAACTCTTTTAGCTCGGCTAGAGCCATCCCATAAGGTGGGATAGAGATAGGCTGCATGTCGGGAAAAAGGTCAATAGCAAAGTCGATTTCCGTCTCGGAGAAATACCTGGTAAATCATAAGGAAATACTTCTGGGTACTCATGCACCATCAAAACTGACTGGATAGTCGGGGTTTCAGACTTAACATACTTAACCCTAACTTGATTGTACATAAAACCGTTGGAGATCATCATTATAGCCTTAAGATATGAAATAAAAAGACCTCAAGCATGGCCGAACTACCCTTCTACTCCAACACTGATTCACCCAAAAAACAAAACTCCACTGCACGGGTTCTATCACTAATAGAAGAATAACATGCATACAACCAATTCATGCCAAGAATAATATCAAAGTCAGTCATAGCTAACTCTACAAGGTCTACGAAGGTGACTTTATGCAATATAGTGACCGAGCATCCTCTATACACCCGCCTCGCTACAACCAACTCACTAACAAGAGTAGAAATTGAAATAGTTCTTATAGAGTCTCGGGACTAACTCTAAAGATACTAGCAATGTAAGTAGTCACAAAAGGCAAGGTAGCTCCCGGATCTAACAAAGCATAAACATCAATATAGAAAACTCGCAATAAACTAGTGACCACATCCGGGGAGACCTCCTGCTCCTGATGGGACACTAAAGAATATAACCTATTCTGGCACTGACTGCCGACTGAACTGGTCGAGGAATCCTGCTGAGGGGGACGGGCTGCTGTAGAGGCTGAGCTGGATGCTAGCATATGGGCTCTGCCGACCCCAGATTTGTCTGAAGGGCAGTCCCTAAGTCTATGTCCAGGTTCGCCACATCCAAAACAAGCATCCAAACCAACTAGGAACCTCCCTGAGTGATTCTTGTCATACTTCAAATAAGTTGGGAAAGTGCGCTCTATCTACATGCTACCATGTCCTCTCGCATCTGGAGCCCTGCTCCTCCGATCCCTTTGGAATCTAGACGGTGTACTGGCTGAGGATGGTGCTGGAGCAATAGACCTGTGCTAAGACTGCTGACGCTATCCACCCCCTGATCTGGCCTGAGAAGTCCCATAATTGTCGGTCCTAGCCCTCTTGGCCTCTCTCTGCCTCCAATACACAGACTCCATCCGCTGAGCATGCAACACAATACGGGGAAAATCTATGTCCCAATTAATCATGGTGATCCTACAATTTTTATCCAGGTAGTCCGCCACTCCATGCACAAATCGACTCACTCAAGCCCTCTGATCTGCCACCAGCTCTAGTGCATACTTGGATAGACGGGTGAACTCCAAAGCGTACTCCTGAACTGACATGTCACCTTGATCAAGTTAACAAACTCGGCCACCTTTAGCTCCCTCATATCCCGAGGGAAGAACCTATCCAAGAATGTTGTGTGGAACTCTTCCCAACCTATAGGGCCTGCACCCACTACCCTAGCATCTCTCCACAGTTTGAACCATATATGTGCCACCCCTTTTAGCTGGTAGGAGGCCAAATCAACACAGTCTCTATTTGTCACCCCCATAACCTGGGTGATCTTTAGAATCTCCTCGATGAATTTGTGGATCCTCATCCACCTTGGACCCAAGGAACTCCGGTGGGTTCATCCTTAAGAAATCTCTGATCCGAGCCGCCATCACATTGCCATTTTGTGGGATATGCATGACAGCTTGCTAGTTTTCTTGAGCGGTCTAGGCCTGCACCAACATCTTGATATTGCCCGAAACATAGCGTGGGCAACTGGCTCTGGTGCTTGGGGCTGCTGAACATGTGGGGCTTGCTGATGCCCATGAACATTTCCATCTTTATGGCCTTCACCGTTTCCATTTCTCCTTCCATTCACTCTTCGAGGAGCAATGATTCTGCAACTGTGAATAGCACCAGTTAGAAGGATGGAAAGACTTTTCATTGCAAGACATAGACCATGAAAGAAGGGAATATTTCCTAAATGTCTCGTAGCCTCTTTGTCATAAGTTTGGCGTGCTTCACACCCATGAAAAAGACTCTACTTAACGCGGCTTTCAGACACCCTAGGACACTTGAAACCTAAGGCTCTGATACCAAGTTTGTCACGACCCGAACGTAGACCTGGAAAGTAACACGGGACAAGGAACCCCGAGAGGCTCCAAGGAGACCCATGGCATAAGCATATCTAACTTGTATCACTTAATGCAGAATACTAAGCATAATACATAGAGGAAACATAAATGTAACATAGCATATAATAACAATCAGATGTAATAGACATACACATGAGTTGAATATTACATACGGTCTGAAAGCCTCTATCATGTAAGATGGCTTGATGGGACAATATTGCCAACCAACTCGGCCAAACTAAAACAAAAGAACAGCACAAATGACTAGTCATACAGTCCTCGGAACATGAGACTCACCAATAAAGCTAAAAGCAACTCCGGGATAGACTAAGGATGAGGATGAGCCTGAGAGCTGAGTCCTGCATCATGAAACGATACAACATAGAAAGGATGCAGTTAGTACGTGGAATGTACCGAGTATACAAGGTAAGTAAAACAAACTTTTTTAAAAAATATATAAAGCCCATAAAACATCATAAGAGTAGGACATCATGCTCATATCATAAACAACGTAACATAACATAAGACTCAAGGTTTTCGAAAAATTCATAATACATTTGTAATCATAATCATTATAGAAAATCTATATTGAACATAACTTGAGCAAATATACATAACCATAAGCATGCATAAATCGTGAGGAACAGTGGAGATTCTCTTAACCGACATGCCCCATATGAGCACACATGGAGCCCAACTGGTAACCCTAGTCGGGAGGGTGTCCATACTTTGCCAAGAGTAGGACCATGAAGGTGTGATATCACCATGAAAAGGGATATTTGGGATAGGGACAGTCATAAATGAGGTCCCATCATACCTATGGTGGCACGTAGTTTATGAGATCCGGGGCAAAACCTAGGCCCCGAACCTACACGAAGTTAAATACTGCTCCCCAAAACATATATAGTGCTCATAGTATAATATTCATTAATTCATGGTCTAGAAAAATCATAATTAGCATAAAAATACTCATACATTCATTAACTAGCCATGACATAAGTCCCGTGAGTCGACCAACGCATAATTCATAAATCATAGGGTTCATGCATACTTGAAAATCATACGTATGACTTGTAAATCATCAAATCATAATGGGTATTTGAATAAATCCATATCTCAAATCATAAATCATGTTGGGTTTGTAATATCAACAATTTAGGCAAAGATCATAACTCGATTCATCATAGATCATACATAATTAGGGCTAATTTAGTAGGAACCAAAATCAATAATTTTATGAATCAAATTAGTTGTAAAATCTTATAAAAATTCATAAAAATATGATGTAAATCACAATTCATTGGAAAATATTCCACATGATTGGAGTTAAAACCCCATGAGATTTTTGATAAATTTTTTCATAAATTAATAGAGATTGGGCATGGGTATGAACGGAAACACCCATTCATAATCCTACATACCTGGGTAAGATCAGATTTCAAGGTTCCTTGAATTCCAAAGGGAGAATCGATGAAGGAGAGCTTGAGAATAGGCTTGATCTCTATTGATTCTTCCTAATTTTTCATGCATGGGAATGACTATGCAAGGGGCACTTAACCTATCTTAACATGCCCAGAAAATAACATAAAATGACATAGTTTAGCGCCCTAGAGCATAGGGAATGACGAAAAGGCCCTTACTAAATTCACAAAAAATAACTGTCAGGTTGTCCCAACAAGGGACCTCACGACTTGTGGTCCTAGGTCACGACTCGTGGAGTTAGTAGTGAGGTACATTGCTTGAGCCTTGACTAATACTTTCCCTGCCTGGACCGTGACTCACCCCAAAAATTGAGGGGACTAACCATGACTTGTGGGGTCCTTCCGTTATGTCCACTGCCTCCTCCCTTTTTCTTTTCTTAGTCTCCCTCCCCACGATAGACGTAACAAATCGTGGGGCCTGGCCACAAGTCGTGGTCCTGCCCATGGGGTCTCCTCTTCTCAAGCCTTAAATTTCCTTCCTTGGCCTTCCCCATGAGTCACATCACGACTCATGGGTCGATCTCACAAGTCTCATCATTACTCATTCTTTATATAGTGCAAAATTTCAAATTTTTCTCCATTTCAACTCCTAGGTATGATCTTTGGGCTTCCGGGGTATAACAGAGCTAAGAAAAGTTGTGACTTACTGGTGTTACACCAGTATTTTTTCGATCATGATCCGTGAAGAGTAGGTGAAACGTGGATGCTGGGTAGTGGGATGAAGTCTCAAACCCGCACCTGCGCTTCAGTCAGCATTTCACCAGGCCCGACCGATGACTCACAAGTAAGAACGTTGCTCAGTATTTTTCTCCCCGAATCAACTAACAACAATTTTGTCATACACAAGCCTTACTCAACTCATCCTCACTTTATAAGCTACGTACTCAAACATCATAACACAAGAAAAATAATGATTCTCCCTTAAGAACAACGTCACCTAATCTCTCATCAGACAAATCGTGCATTTTAAACACATGGGGTTACTCAGACTTCACCTCCAACCATTATATCAAGCATACAATTTTATATAACATTTCATCCAAAATGAAAACCAACATTAACATTATGAAACTAACACTACCCACAACATTCCCACACCATGAGAATCATTCAATCAATGCAAAAGCACAATAAGGGAAATGGGGAACATGGGTACTTAAGGTTTATAATCTAGCAAGTGAAATTTTTACTTCACATTCTCAACCAACAAGCAATATAAGAGGATGAACACACATACTGATTGAGAAATGAGAACAAAAAACAACTAGATTTGAGCTTGGTGTCTTGACCAAAGATGGTGTTTCCAACAATGGGAAATCCTATTTCTTAGTGAGAGGTGTGTGAGGTAAGGTGAAATGAAGAGAATAGGAAGGAGGGATTTATAGGGTGAAGAGAGTGAGATTGGTTGGTAGGTGAGAAGGTGGGTTTAATGGTGGGAAATTGGAAAGGTAAAATTGGTGGGGAAATGTTGTATTGGGAAAGTTGAAAGTATTGTGGAGGGAAGAGGAAATGGTGGAAAGAAGGGATTTTGGGCATTTAAAAAGGGTTTGACTAAATTTTTAGAGAGCCATGGTTTGGTTCAGTCAAGATTTTAAAATGGAGTACGTACCTTCGCCTGCGCTAAACCTACGGCTGCCGGTGGGTACCGATGTTTTGTTGATTCAAGAGCATGTGAATTCTACATTTTTCCAATTTATTATTTTTCAAGAAGCATTTGACCGGTGGTTCGCGGGTTTCCATGTGCATTCCGCTGGTGAGTCGCAGTTACAATTCAACTCTCAGGCTCACTAGTTGAAGCCGGCGCCTAACCGGTGATTCATGAATTGCCACTGGTGTTTCGCCGGTAAAGCACCGTTCCCCCTCTTTTAACTCCCAGCTTTCTATTTTTTCTCTTGCATTGGTGTAGTGATTCTTGCTTGAGCACTTGCGTTTCTCAAGTCTCACGCCGCAATTGCCCTATTTTCTTCCATGTAGTTCTTCATCCAATCCATCCTACAAAACAAAATCAACAAAAATATCAAAGCATCAACATAAAAAAACTTGGGTTGCCTCCCAAGAAGGACCTTATTTAACATCGTGACACGACAAAGGTGTTTTATCGGCTACAGCTCATCTAGGCATGCAACTTCCACCATGTTGATTTCTGCTGACACTCCCAAGAACTTTTTTACACATTGGCCATTCACTTTAAATCTTAGTCCATCATCTCTTTCAAGCTCAAGAACTCCATTCTCGAAAACTTGGTACACCTTAAAGGGACCCGACCACTTAGATTTAATCTTCCTGGGGAATAACTTCAGCCTACAGTTGGAGAGTAGCACCGGATCTCCTTGGGTAAATACCCTTTGCCAAATTTTCTGATCGTGTTAGTACTTCATTCGGGCTTTGTATATGGCAGCATTTTCATAGGCCCTCAGCCTAAACACATGCAGCTCATTGAGATTCTCCGCTCGCCCCTAAATGACTTTCCCCCAATCAAGATTCAAACTCTTCAAGGCCCACAGGCCTTATGCTCCAATTCCACCGGTAACTAGCAAGCTTTGTTAAAGACCAATTGATGTGGAGACATTCCAATTGCCATTTTATATGCGGTTCGGTAGGCCCAAAGGGCGTCATCAAGTTTTCTTGCCCAATCTTTTCTATTGGCATTGACTATTTTAGTCAAAATAGACTTAATTTCCCAATTGGACACCTCTGCTTGGCCACTAGTGTGAGGATGATAAGGGGTAGCAACTTTGTGCTTTATGCCATACTTTTCTAGCAAGGAACTGAACAATTGATTGCAAAGGTGTGATCCTCTATCGCTAATTATAGCTCTAGGGGTGAAAAAATCATGAGAAGATATGCTTTTTCAAAATGGTTGTTACACTCCACCCCTCATTGTTGGGCAAGGCCACCACTTCAACCCATTTAGATTTCCCCCAGGTCTAGCATATGGTTAACTCCATTTTTACACTACTCAAACCTCTCCTATCCATAACTCCCTTTAGGTGTTCCGGGGCCAAAGTTCAGTAAGTTGCAAGTGGGTTTCCAGTCAAGTTGGTGTTTTCGAACATACCCGGTGATTTTCAAGCATACCCAGTGATTCTTATGGGTTTTTGATTCCCTTAAGTTCACTTTAAAACATTTAGATCTTTCAATGGTAATAACTTACTTGATTGTCGATTCATAGACTGGAAATCATCTGCTAGGGATTTGCACACTTAGCTGAAGCAAGAATTTTTCCTTACTTTCTTGATGATGGGAAGTTATGGGTATTGGGAAGAAGTTGCTCGAGTCGTGGGTTGTGGGTTTCTGAGGTATTCGCGTGGGAGAAGGGTAGATTTTGAAGTTTAAGTAGGTAAGGGCAGATTTAAAAATATGGGCCGAATCAGGTAGTTTTGACCCATCACGACTCGTATCACGAGTCGTAGGAGCAACCTATGACTCATCCCCTGACCCATAGTGATTTTAACAAATGAGAACTTACCTGGTGACCTACGAGTGCATCCTACTACTCGTACCATTGAGGTACAAACGTAGGATGAGTCGTAGGTCGGACTTTGCTCTGAATTTTCTCTACTTTTCACAACCACTGCTGCCACAACTCATAGGACCTCACCACGAGTCGTACTAAGATCTTATAGAAGTAGATTTTTCATCCACCTGTTTTTGTTTCCCTGCACACTGAGCACACATTAGTTCAATAACTTTGGTTGCCTCCCAAGAAGCGCTTGATTTAATGTCGCAGCACGACGCAGGTGGTCTGGTTACTCAGATTTCACCAAACCACCACTTGGGTTGCCTCCCAAAAAGCGCCTGATTTAATGTCGCGGCATGATGCAAGTCTCTTGACTACTCAGAATTCGTCAAGTGACTCATACTCCTCCTCAAGTGCTGAGATCACACTAAATTCCTTTGGTTGCTTCATGGTTTGACAGATGTTGAAAGTGACCTCTTCTTTATTTAGCCTGAACTTTAGCAGGCCAGCTTCCACATCTACTAGAGCTCTCCCAGTAGCGAGGAATGGTCGTCCTAGAATTATGGGGACCTCATAATCGACCTCGCAATCCAAGATCACAAAGTCCGCTGGGAATATGAACTTATGAACCTTGACGAGCACATCAACTAGGATGCCCACTAGTCTCTTTACTATTCTGTCGGCCATCAGTAGCCGCATGTTGGTTGGTGTGAGGGCTCCCAATCCTAGCTTCTTGAAAACCACCAAGGGAATTAGATTAATGCTAGCTCCCAGATCATAGAGTGCCCTTGCGAACTCGACATTACCAATGGTGCAAGGTATCGTGAAGGCACCTGGATCTTTCTTTTTCTAAGCTAAGACCCTTGTTGCTATGGAACTACAGTGATGGACATTGTCAACCGGCTCATAGCTTATAGATCTTTTCTTTATCACCAGGTCCTTCATGAATTTTGCATATCATGGCATCTGCTCTAGTGCTTCGACCAACGGCATATTCACAGAATGTTTTTTGAGCATTGAAAGAAAATTTTGGAACTTACTGTTGTTCTTCTTTTTCTTTATCCTTTGTGGGAATGGTGGTGGTGTTCTTGGGATAGCCTTTTGCACTAGAGTTCCCCTTGATCAATGTCACATTCCTTCTCAACCCTAGGGGCCTCTTGCAACTCATCATGTTGTGTCTCATCAACAATCTCTTCTTCCTCAATCACATTCTCTTTCCTCCTTTCAGCTTCAACAGGGAACGGGGGGTCAACTGTGGTTTTACCACTCCTAGTCATCACTGCCATGCAATGAGCATCATTCTTTTGATTCTGGACACTGTTGCTAGGAAGTGTACCCTTTTGCCTAGGGTTCAACAAAGTAGCTTCCCCTGATAGAGTGAAAGGGAAGAGTCGGAGTCATATGGCAGGCTTACTCCGGGCAACCTGTATGCCTTGCATATTCCTACAAAATTCATCAAGTGCAGGTTGGCGTCATCCGCTGCGTGGCCACTGAACACCCCCTTCATGTTTAGCAATTGAATCATGGTGCTCGTAATGTCAAATTTGTCCCCAGGGGGAAGTGGTGGTGGTACAATTGCTCTAGTTGACCAAACTTCATCAATGTCTGGGTCCTCATCACCGCTGAACTGAGGGGCAAATCTCTCATCTCGGTTGCCCCTCCCATGTCGAACAACATTTACTACCTCATCTCTGTCATCATCAGCTTGCTGAAGTGCAGCTAACCGAGCTAGCTCGGCTTGCCTAGATTCTTCAGCTAAGCGAGCTTCTCTTTGCTCAGAGTTTTCCATTCTATGCAGTGCTCGTTCAATTTCGGGATTTAGTGGAACAAGGGGGTCTCCTCTACTCCGAGTGCTTGGCATTCACCGGAGGACAGCCTGTGGGTATCAGAAAAAAACCAAAAAAATAAATGTAATTATGGAAAGAACTATCAAAAAGTACTACAAGTAAATAACCTAGTCTTAGCCGTATTCCCCGGCAACGGCGCCACTTTTTTATAATGCTCAAACCACACTTCCAACTGAAGTATGAAGCGGACGTTGTCAATAAAGAACCCAACTATAGGGTGGGGTCGATCCCACAGGGAATATGGACGATCTAGATTACAGCGGGTAGATGAACTCATCTGGTAATTACTTCACAATGGGGGGATTCTAATAGAAATCAATAATAGAAATAAATAGTAGTCAAGATTATATTTGTGAATCAATAATTAAAGGATAACTAGGGTTTGTGTTTTCCATGGGTTCATAACAGCTTTGGGTATACACTCGTGATCTTTACCAATACTTACTTACCGAACTGATAACTTAGATTCATTTAAACGATCGACCGATCCCTATTGAATGACTATCCTCAATTACTCGACCAAGTCTCATGAGTTTTGCAAACTAACCATTATCACTAAGTTCCAGATAAAACTATCCTGCAACTATAGCTCAAGTTAATACAATGATCATCAAGATCAAGGCTTTGTTGTAATTCTCTTTTCCTAATCTCTACCTCTTCGACCAAACTAAGTAAAGAATTCAGGCACTTCCTAACATTGCGCACCACTAAGAATCATTAAAGATGAAGAGACTACAATATAAGTAATTAGTATTGGTTTTAGAATCACTTTGTGCAACCCTAGCTTGTTAATCCACCATGGTTCCCACAACCCTAGCTATGGAGGTTTTTGCCTCTCATAGTTGCAAGGTTGTGAATTGTGTTCATGGTTGAAGACATAAAACAATACTTACAAATATGATTGAGAGCAACGATTCCTTCAATTAATCCACAAAATGTTGAATAACAAGTAGCAAGAACAATATGAATTCAAGAAAAGGTTGATCACAAGGTTGATCTAACTCAATTCTCTCTTTCAATGATGTGTAATTGCTTACTACAATATTTTTCTACTAAAATTAAGTCTATTCGTCGTCCTCTATGAGAAATAAAACATAAAAAGTATTTATAGAGACACAAGAATCCTTTTCCAAAACTAAAAGGACTGCTTTCCATATCTGTCGTCGAGCTCGTCACGGGTCCACCTATGACTCGTAGGGGCTTCTCATGAACCGTGGCATTGACTCGTGGCTTGAAGTGTTTGCTAAATTTTGGCTAAGTATTGGGCCAAGGTGCGATTTGTACCTATATCCTACGACTCATACATTGCACCCGTGGCTTGATCCTGATACTTTGAACTTTGTTTGAACTTCACCACGACCAGTATGTTACGACTCATACCTTTATCTCATGGGTCGAAGGGTACTCTCATACTGAGAATTATCCTCTTGTGCAATTCTTCTGGACTTCATCATGACTAGCCTACCACGACTCGTACCATCATGGTACGATCTGTGACAAGTCTCATGGAATCAGGCTTCCAGGTTAAACTTTTAGCTTCTTATTAAGGCCCTCAGTACGACTCATAGGTCCATCCTAAGGATCATATTGTGGACTTTACTTTTTGTACTGTTTTGCACACTTTTAGTTTCCTTTTGCAATTTGTTGTTCCAACACCCATTTATCCTAAAATCAAAGTAAAAGTGCCTCATATCCACATAAATACACCTAAGTCCATGCTATTTTCTTATTTTTGAGCATGAATAGTGTTGTAAATCCACAGCACATCAGCCTCTCATTTTCTATAGAAAACCACTGATTCCGCAGAGGATTATGCCAAAATATACATTCGGGAGCTAGTTCGGTTGCATGGAGTGCCCTTGTCCATCATATTAGATAGAGGTATCCAATTTACCTCTCAAATTTGGAGGTCATTTCAAAGGGGACTTGGTACTCGGGTTAAGCTCAGTACAACATTTCACCTATAAACGGATGATCAAGCAGAGATAAAAATTCAAACTCTCGAGGACATGTTGAAAGCATGTGTGATTGACTTCAAGGGTAGTTGGGATGACCATTTGCCTCTTATTGAATTTACATACAATAACAGCTATCATTCCAGCATCCAGATGGTTCCGTTTGAGGCTCTCTATGGGCGAAGTTATAGATCACCTATTGGTTTGTTTGAAGTTGGAGAAGCTGTGATGATAGGACCAGATTCAGTCCATGAGGCTATGGAGAAAGTTTAGCTCATACGGGATAGGTTGAAAACTGCTCAAAGTCACCAAAAGTCCTATGCCGATGTGAGGAGGAGGGAACTTCAGTTTGAAGTTGACGATTTGGTGTTTCTGAAGGTGTCTCCCATGAAGGGAGTGATGAGGTTCAGAAAGAAAGGAAAACTCAGTCCCTATTATGTTGGCCCGTACCGAATTGTGAAACGAGTTGGCAAGGTGGCATATGAATTGGAGTTGCCCTCAAAATTAGCTTCAGTCCATCCAATTCTCCATGTATCACTCCTGAAGAAGTGTTTGGGTGCTCCAGCTCTAGTTGTTCCGGTGGACAGTGTTGGTGTGAAAGACAGCCTTAGTTATGAGGAGGTTCTGGTAGAAATAATGGATCGTCTGGTTCGAAGGCTAAGAAACAAGAAAGTAACTTCAGGTAAAGTTTTATGGAGGAATCAACATGTAGAGGGAGCTAGGTGGGAAGCTGAAGCAGATATGATGGCTAGATACCCGCCTCAGTTCCAGCTTGAGGTATCTGGTTTTGCCCTAAAAATCTATTCAGTTTCATGTTCAGCTCATGTACCTTAGTTTCTTTCATGTAAAAGTACGTGTATATGACTCATGAATTCTGTTCACTCATGTAGTTCAAATCGGAGACAGTCACTCCGTCGGTTTTCAGCATGTATACTTAGTACTTGAATATGGTGATTTTATTTCTCTATTTTTGTATATTTTCTCACATTCGAGGATGAATGTTCCCAAGGGGGAGATATTGTAATACCTCAAAAGTGCCTAAGACTACACCTAGGATTTGAAAATTAAAAGTAGCAGAAAATCTAAAAATCCTTCTCAGAACGGGTCGTTGTATGGGTCGTTAGTGGGACCAACGAGCCATTAGATGCGTCCGTGGTGAGATGCTGCAGAACTGGAGTTGCAGGTAATGGGTTTAAGAACAACCCATTGCAAGGTGTAACGGGCCGTTGGATGTGAGTCGTGTCAAGTTGTTCAGGTTCAGGGAGAAAGTAACGGATCACGTAACGACTCGTCGTTGGTAGCAACAAGCCGTTGTAAGTGCCCATTGGGAAGAATTCAAGATTTAAGGCAATGACTGGAAGCAACGAGTCGTTGGAGCTTGTAATGACTCATTCTGTCTAGTCATGGTTGGGGATTTGAGACTTGATTCTCGGGTGTGACAACGAGTGGTGTAACGGACCGTTGGAGGCAGTAACGGTCCGTTGTGGCGCCCGTGGTCTCTGGCAGAGCAGTTTTTTTAGGAAATTCATTAAGGGTATTTTTGTCATTTCCTAAGCCCAGGAGTCCTAAACTACATCATTTTAAGCTATGACTACTGAGTATTAAGAGGGGTAAGTTCATTCTAGGCTATTCCTATTCATGCATGCAAAGTTAGAAGCCAAGAGAAGTGATCAAGCTTAATTCCTTCAAGTTTTTATTCAATTCTTCATTGAGCAATTAAGGGAGTTGTAGAATCTGATTCCTTCAGGTATTTAGGGTTACGAATGGGTGAATTTGTCCACACCTATGCCCAATTTCTCTCTAATTCATGAAATTTTATTGACAATTTTATGGGGTTTTATCCCAATCCTTGTGAAATCCTTCTGATCTATTAATGGGTTGATTCCTTCATGTATCAATTCATATTTTACGAATCATGGGCAGATTTTATAACTATTTAGATTTAAATTTTCTACAAAACTATGTCGAATAATGTATGTTTCATGATATATCAAGTTATGATTGTATTTCTATTTTGATGTTCATTAACCCATTGTGATTTATGACTTATGATATGATTTCTCTCAAATGTTCATCATGAACTTATGGATGTCAAGCATATACATATTTTACAAGTATGCATGAACCTCATGATTTATGATTTATGATTATGGCTGACTCACGAGCCTTACCTTCATGGCTAATTCACATATTTCAAGATGTTTATGATTATGATGATTTTAACTAGCCTATGAATCTCATGTATATTATCCTATGAGCACTATATATGTTTTGGGAGTAGTATTTTACACTGATTAGATTCGGGGTCCAATCATGCCCGGAGTCTTAGAACTACACGCCAACGTAGCCATGATGGGACCTCCATGTTACTGTCCTCTTTGCCCAAATGGGACCTCTATTGTGATGTCACACCTCTTTCATGGTTCTACTCTTGGCAAGGTATGAATGCCCTCCCGACTAGGGGTTTACAGGTTGGGCTCCATGTGTGCTCATATGGGGTATGTCGGTTATAAGAATCTTCCACTGTTCCTCATGACTTATATATGGTTATGACTATATACTTTGGCTCAAGTCATTTTTAATAAATCTTTACTCTTATGATTATAATTATGGATGATTTACGAATATTTTGAAAAACTTGAGCCTAACATTTGCATTATGATATTTATGTTACGATCATGTCATCCTACTCTTATGAACTTTTATGTATTTTAAATATTCGTTTTACTTACCTTGCATACTCAGTACATTTCACGTATTGACCGCATATTGTATGTTGTATCATTTCATGATACAGGCTCCGATCATCAGACTCATCCCCGTCACTAGCCAGTTCTCCAGGCTAGCATTCAGCTTCAGTGGTGAGTCCTCATCTCTCGAGGACTACTTATTTCCAGTTATCTTGCATTTTCAGTTTTCAAACTTTTCGAGTTAGTTGGGGGCGTTATCCCATCAACCCATCAGATATCTTAGAGGCTTTCAGACTATACGAAGTAATTAGCTTGGCATGTATGAAGTGAATTTCGGTTCCAATGCTATGTTATGATTAGACTCCCGTTATTTTATTTATGTTAAGTCTTCCACTTTATTTGATTGAGTTAGATGTATGTTCATGCCATGGGTCGACTTGGAGTCTCTCGAGGCTCCTTTCCCCGTGTCTCGATCCAGGCCTATGTTCCGAGTCGTGACACACCATGGCCACAATCATAGAATATGAGTTTAGCCACTCTTAGACAAGTGGAAAAATAAATACTTAGTCATCATCATGCGAAAATATGAAGTAAAGAAGAGAAAACCTAGTTGTATAAACTTTTCTTCCTTCTAAACGGCTTACAATCTTTCATGAATGAACTGCGGAATTACAAAAATGAGGAAAGATTGCTTCAAAAAAGTCTTAAACTACTCCAAGAAGTCAACTGCGTAACAAACGACCTATGGATTATATTTATAGATGAGTCTTCAAATGATGCTTCTGCCCTTCAAGACTTGTCTGCCTCGAAATGCCCCAGGCGCACCAGCCCTCCTATCTCACCATAGACTTGGTCAAAGTTTCAATAATTTCATCTCCAAATAGGGCCTGGGGCGCTGCCCCAGCCATAGCACCAGACTGAGATTTTCTTCTCTGAAGTTTGAGGCCTGGTGCGGGTGCCAGCCATAGCACCAACCTGAGATTTTTCTATGAAGTTTCGCACTTGGTGCGGGGCACCAGCTATAGCACCAAACCCAGTCAAATCCTCAAATCTTCATTCCTTGCATCATTTGGAGCCCATTTTGCTTACTTTCCTACTCAAATCAACTTAAATCATTTGTTAGCGCATAAAACACACACATACATGAATTTAAGCATAAATTAAGGATTATGAATTCAAAGCACGATGAAATATGGGTAAAAAATGATTGATGGGCATGAAAATATGCCCAACATCAGTACTGCTGGAGGATCAACCACTCTATCCCTCTCTGGTGGTACCGGACCTGGGGGGTGCTGGGCGTCTCTCTATTGTAGCTCCTGCTGGAGCTGGGGGCTATCACTCGGGGAAATGGAGACTCACTCTATGCCTCTGATCTATCTCCTTAATCGGTAAGAGGGTGTCTAGTACCCTAACCAATTGCTGTGCTGATCAATATAGTAGTCATCTGCCTCGTCACAGGCATACTCTAAAACATAAGCACAATTACTTCAGATAACAATTACAACCTTACTCTATAGCACGATCAATTAGTGAATAAAGAGAAACAACTTTTAAATGCCCTGTAGCCTCCTGATTATAAGTATGGTTCACAACATACCCATAAGCAAGACTTTACTAGATACGGCCTTATGGACACCCTGTGACTCAACTTCACTCTGATACAAAGTTTGTCACACTCGAAAATTGGGTAGGGTGTGATTGGAACTCGACTATGACTGGAACTCGACTCCAAGTGATTGAGAAGCCAGCTATATAACATCTAAACGATAACCTTTAGGCCAACAACATCACCTATCACAGTCAACTAAAGCAAAAAAACGGATCGACCATGTCTCAACAAATATAATAACGATAGAATGCCAACAACACTATGATAACACCTGAAAAGAACTGTTGAAGGACAACAAGGCCACACACCAAACTGAAGCTACACAACTGTACAACTAGTCCAAAAAAACCTTTGAAGAATAAGCAAAAAGAAATGCACAGGTGTCATGACCTAAACATAGACCCAAATTGAGACACAGGATAAGAAACCCCGAGAGTCTCCAAGTCAACCCATGGCATGAACATAACATCTAAACTCAACGTAATAAAGAAGAAGTTTAACATACATCATAGCGGAAGTCTGCATACATATACATATATCAAGCTAGAACTGAAGCAACAACGACAAGCTGATTTCTATATAATGTTTGGAAAGCCTCTAACATAACTGATGAGCTAATGGGACGACACCCCCAACTAGCTCTACATAGTCTGAAACTGAAACACATAGCAAACTACAGATGTCTGGATGTCCTCAAAATATGAGGACTCACCAACACCTGGTTGGATAGGTTTGAAAGAGAAGTAGGGCTAATGAAGCGGTTGAGACTGATCCCTCGAACCAGTATCATGAAACGATACAGCATAGAGTATGCGGTCAATACTTGGAATGTACTGATTATGAAAGATAAGTACAAACGGAAAGTTAAAATACATAAGAGTTCATAAGAGTAGGACAACATGATCATAAAGTAAATATCATACTGTAAACATAAGGGCTCAAGGTTTTCAAAATATTCATAAATCGGTCATAATCATAGGAGAAAAGCTTTAATAAACATGATTTGAGCCAAAGTAACATAAACATAACCATGCATAAATCGTGAGGAATAATGGGAGAACTCATCTTAACCGACACCATCATGATAGAGCCTTACATGATGCCCCGCTCTTTCGCCCAAGTGGTCAGGACCGTCCCCGGCTTGCCAGTTAGGGGGACGTGCATGCGTGGTAATATCACAGGGATCCAATAATAAATATATATAAACCTACGGTGGCAAGTAGTTCTGAGACCACGGGGTTTTCCCTTGAACCCCGGGTCTACTCGGTGCTAGACAATGCTCCCAAAAACATGCACATGAGAGCTCATATCCTAATCGTATCATTCATGAAGTTCATGGACAAATAAATAATAACATGATGGATCCCACTTGAAATACATGATTAGCCAAAAATAAGGGCCCGTGAATCGGCCAAGAGTCATAAATCCATAAGTCATGAAAACCATGCATACTTGTAAAACATTCTTACTTGATATTCATATTTCTATGATGAGTACTTGAAGAGAAATCATAATATGAATCATAAATCAACATTCATAACTTGACTTTTCATGAAGATTGCATAATTGGGCATAATCTAATTAGAAGTTGAAACTATAAATTAATAATCAAAATAATTATAAAATTTTCCCAAAGATCATAAAACATGATTTGAAACATGATGGGAATTGACCCATAGATAGATCGTAGAGAATTTTACAAGAATTGGGATAAACCCCATAAGATCATGAAACTTGAATCTAGAACTGAAATCCATGGAATTGAGAAGAATTTAAGGCATGGGGATGAAAGGAACTCCCATTCATAGCCTCACATTCTTGGGTAAATCAATTTCACACTCCCACTTGAAAGCCCAAAGGAATTTGGAGAGAATTTGATGAAATTCCTTAAACTTGATCTTCAAGGAAGGCTCTAAGTTGCATGCATGGAGTGAGGATACTTAGAATAGGTTTATCCCCCTTAAAACCCCACTAATTGAGCTTGAAACGAAATAGTTTAGGACCATAGGGCTTAGGAAATGATGAAAAACCTAGAAAATCTGCATTGGCAGTGACAACGACTGGTCTAATGAATCATTATGAGCTCCCATGAGTCGTTGTTTTCCCCGTTGCTTCAGCCCAAGTTTCAGTCCCGTACTTGCATACCACGATAAGTACCACAAGTCGTACCTAGCTCCAACGACTCGTGGCAACCATCCGTTGTCACCACCACCTGCATTCTGAGAATCCTTCCAATGGGACCATATAACAACTCATCCCTTCGAACAACGAGTCATCCTATGACTCGTGCCAACCCTTTTTATCAAGACCATCCTCCCAACGACCCCCTTACAATGACTATCCACTAATGCGTCATTCTAAGACCCGTTACTTCCCATCTTACCCTACAAATTTTCACCGCGAGCACCTCCAATGTGTTGTTACTCCCACCAACGACCTGTACAATGACTCATTCTGATAAGAAATCTCAGATTCTCTGCTACTTTTCATTCCAAATCCCGAGTCAAGTCTTAGGCACTTCCGAGGTATTACAATATCTCCCCCTTGGGAAGATTCATCCTTGAACGTGGGTAAACATACTTAAAAACTAGGAAAATGCAACTACTATGCCAAATACTGAACATTTAAGTTGAAAACTGACGGAGTAACCAACTCCGAACTGGAATACATGACTGAACTGAATTCATAAATCACAAATACATACATTGACATGGATGAAACTGGGGAAACATACACTGAACATGAAACTGAATAGGATACTAAGGAGGAAACTGATACCTCAAGTTGGAACTGAGTTGGAAGAAAATAAATATTGGTATTTAGCCATCATATCTGCTTTGGCTTCCCACGTAGCTCCAACGTGCTGGTTCCTCCACTACACCTTCACTGAAGCTACTTCTTTGTTTCTTAGCTTTCGCACCTGACGATCAAGTATTTCGACTGGAACCTCCTCATAGCTAAGGCTATCCTTCACACCTAAACTATCCACCAGAACAACCAGAGTTGGATCACCCAAACACTTCTTTAAGAGCGATGCATGAAAAACTGGATAAACTGAAACTAATTCTAAGGGCAACTCCAACTCATATGCTACCTTGCCAACCTGTTTCACAATCCGATATGGACCAACGTAATGGGGATTGAGTTTCCCTATCTTTTCAAACCTCATCACTCCCTTCATGGGAGACACCTTTAGAAACACCCAATCATCGACTTCAAACTCAAGTTCTCTCCTCCTCACATTTTCATAGGACTTTTGGCGACTTTGAGATATTTTCAAACTATCCCTTATAAGCTGAACTTTCTCCATGGACTCCTGGACTGAATCGGTCCTATCATCGCAGCTTCACCGACTTCGAACCAACCAATAGGTGATCTACACCTCCGCCCATAAAGAGCCTTAAATGGAGCCATTTGAATGTTGGAATGGTAGTTGTTGTTATATACAAACTCAATGAGAGGCAAATGATCATACCAACTACCCTTGAAGTCCATCACACACACTCTCAACATATCCTCTAGAGTCTGAATGGTCCGCTCCACCTAACCATCTGTTTGCGGGTGAAATGTTGTGCTAAGCTTAACCTGGGTACCAAGGCCCTTCTAAAATGATCTCCAAAACTAGGAGGTAAAGTGAGTACTTCTATCTGATATGATGGAAAAGGGAACTCCATGAAACCGAACTAACTCCTGAATATACAACTTAGCATAATCCTCCGCTGAATCGGTAGTTTTGACCAGTAAGAAATGAGTTGCTTTAGTCAACCTGTCCACAACCACCCAAATAGAGTCATACTGTCGGCATGTATAAGGCAACCCAATAATGAAGTCCATATTGATTTCCTCCCACTTCCATGTAGGGATATCAATGTCTTGAAGCACACCTCCTGGTCTCTAATGCTCAACCTTCACCTGTTGACAATTCGGACACTTAGCGACAAACTCTGCTATGTCCTTCTTCATGCCATTCCACCAATATACCTCTCGTAGGTCACAGTATATCTTAGTGGCACCTGGATGTATAGAGTATCTGGAACCATGAGCTTCATGCAACATCCGATCCCTCAAGTCACCAACATCCGGTACACACAAATGGCCCTAATATCGGAGCACACCATCTCCCCCTTTGGGGAAGACCTCTACTTTCTGATTCTAAATGGCTTTCTACAACTTCACCAAATAGGATCCTCATCTTGCCTAGCCTTAACATCGGTCACCAAAGATGATTCTGATCCATTCTGAACAATGACACCACCATCCGTCGAGTCAACCAGATGAACTCCTAGTCGTGCAAGTCGGTGCACATCCTTTATTAACTCTTTCCTCTTCTCATCTACATGAGATACACTCTCTATGGAAGGCCTGCTAAGAGCATCTGCTACTATATTTGCCTTGCCCGGATGATAAAGGACACTCATATCATAGTCCCTCAATAGCTCCAATCACCTCTTCTGGCACAGATTCAGATCCTTCCGGGTAAACACGTATTGTAGGATTTTGTGGTCCGTAAACACGTCTGCATAAACCCCATACAGATAGTGTCTCCAAATCTTCAAGGCAAATACTACCGCCGCCAATTCGAGATCATGAGTCGGGTAGTTCTCTTCATGGACCTTCAGCTGCCTAGAAGCATATGTTATAACCTTACTGTGCTGCATCAATACACAACCAAGGATGATCCTTGAAGCTTCACAATATACCACAAACCCATTGGTACTCTCAGGTAGGGTCAACACCAGTGCTGAGGTGAGTCGAGTCTTCAACTCTTGGAAGCTCTTCTCACAAGCCTCCGACCATTGAAAGTTCACTTTCTTCTGGGTCAAACTAGTCAACGGGGCTACAATGGATGTAAACCCTTCAACAAATCTCCGATAATAACCAGTTAAACCCAAGAAACTCCTAATATCTGAAGGATTCACCACTCTAGGACAATTCTTCACCGCTTCTATCTTTTGAGAGTCCACCTGTACAGTATCACTTGACACCACATGACCTAAAAATTCCATTGAGTTCAACCAGAACTCACATTTGCTAAACTTACCATACAACTGGCAATCCTTAAGAGTCTGCAGCACCACCCTCAAATGAGCGGCATGCTCCTCCTCGCTCCGAGAGTATATGAGAATATCATATATGAACACAATCCCGAAAATATCCAAGTATGGCTTGAACACCCTGTTCATCAAATCCATAAAAGCTTTAGGATCATTGTTAGTCCAAAAGACATAACTACAAACTCATAGTGACCATCCTGGGTCGTGAAGGCTGTCTTTGGAATATCACTCTCTCGAACCCTAAGCTAATGGTATCCAGATCTGAGGTCTATCTTTGAAAAGCACTTGACACCCTGAAGTTGGTCAAACAAATCATCAATCCTGGGGAGAGAATACCTATTCTTGATTGTGACCTTGTTCGAATTGTTGGTAATCAATACACATACGAAGAGAACCATCCTTCTTGCGGACAAAGAGAACTGGTGCACCCATGGGGATTTTCTCGGTCTAATGAAACCCTTTTATATAAGGTCCTTTAACTGCTCCTTCAACTCCTTTATCTCGGCTGGAGCCATTTTATAAGGAGGAATAGATATAGGTTGCGTATCGGGAAGAGGTCAATACAAAAAATCAATCTCCCGTTTGGGAGGGATTTCCGATAAATCATCTAGAAACACTTCTGGGTACTCACACACTATAGGGACTGACTGGATAGTCGGGGTTTTGGACGTAGAATCCTTAACCCTAACTAGATGGTACAAGCAACTCTTAGAAATCATCTTTCTGGCCTTAAGATAGGAAATGAAGCAACCTACAAGCACAGTTGAACTACCCTTCCACTCTAGGTCTCGCTTACCTAGGAATCTAAACTCTACTGCACGGGTTCTACAATTGACTGATAACATGCATGTAGCCAATCCATGCCAAAGATAACATCAAAGTCAGTCATGGCTAGCTCTACTAAATCTGCTGAGGTGACTTTCTGAAAGACTGTGACAGGGCAATTTCTATATATCGATCGAGCTATAACTGAATCACTGACTAGAGTAGAGACTGAGAAGGGTTCTAATAAAATCTAGGGACTAACTCTGAAACTACTAGCAACAAAGGGCGTCACAGAAGATAAAGTATCCCCTAGATCTAACAATGCATATACATCAAGGTGGAATACTCGTAACATACCAATGACTACATTTGGTGAGACCTCCTTCTCCTAATGAGATGCTAGGGCATAGAATCTATTATGACGTTGGCCGCCACCTGCACTGGTGGATGCACCCTACTGAACTGGGCGTGTTGGTACTACTGCTGAGCCGATAGCCTGAGTATGACCTCTACCATCACCCCTTCTAGCCAATGGACACTCCTAGCGCCTATGCCCGGGTCTACCATAACCAAAACAGATATCTGACCCAATCAAACACTCCCCTATATGATTCTTGACACACTTCCCGCAGGCTGGGAAAGTACGCTTTGTCTGCATGCTACTCTGGCCCCTAGAACCTGAGGCTCTACTCCTATGATCACCTCGCGGTCTGGATGATGCACTGGCCGATGATGGTGCTGGAGCTAATGACCTATGATGAGACAGTTGGCGATGTCTGATTCTCAATCTCTATTGAGAGAACCCATAACTTTTTGTCCTGGCTCTCTTGTCCTCTCTCTCTCTCTCAGATGTACCACCTCCATCTGCTGGGCGTACAAAACCATTCGGGGAAAATCAATGTCCTAAAGAAGCATGGAAATCCTACAATCCTTGTCCAGGTAGTCCGCCACCCCATGTACAAACCTGCTCACCTGAGCTTTCTGATCAGCCACTAGCTCTGGTGCATACTTGGACAAACGAGTGAACTCCAAAGCATACTCCTGAACTATCATGTTATCGTGCTTCAGGTTCACAAACTCCACTACTTTAATCTCCCTCATCTTACGAGGGAAGAATCGATCCAGAAATGCAGTGTGGAACTCATCCCAACCAATGGGCCCCGCTCCAACTATCCTGCTATCCTTCCATTGACTAAATCAGATGTGCTTGACCCCTTTCAACTGATACAAGTCTAGGTCTTTGTATTATTCCCCGGTCACTTCCATGACCTGAGTGATCTTCAGCACTTCATCAATAAACTCATGTGGATCCTTGTCCACCTTCGATCCAAGGAACTTCGGAGGTTCATCCTCAGAAAATCTCTGACTCTTGCCACCGTCGCATTCCCGTTCTTAGGGAAATATGCTACTACCTGTTGATTCACCTAGGTGGTCAAGGCCTGAGCTAGCATTTGTATGGCTGCCCTAAAATCAACAAGGGCAACCTACTTGGGTACATGCTCTTCATGGGCTGATGGGGCCGACTGGTGCCCATCTCAATTTTCATTCTCATGGCCATTTCCATTCCCGTTTCTTCTTCCGTTAACGCAGCGAGGAGGCATGATCAAACGTGTATAGCACGAGTTAGAAGGATAGAGAGACATTCCATCACACGACATAGATCATGAAAGAAGGGAATTTTCCTAAACGTTTCATAGCCTCTTCGTCATAAGTGTGGCGCGCTTCACACCCATGAAAAAGACTATACTCAACATGACTTTTAGATACTCTAGGACACTTCAAAATCTAATGCTCTGATACCAAGTTTGTCATGATCCGAACGTAGACCTGGATCGAGACAGGGGACAAGAAACCCCGAGAGACTCCAAGTCGACCCATGGCATGAACATAACGTCTAAATTCAACATAATAAATCAAAAGTTTAACATACATCATAGCGGAATTATGCATACATATATATATATATATATATATATCAAGCTAGAACTGAATCAACAATGATAAGCAAATTTCTACATAATGTTTAGAAAGCCTTAACATAACTGATGAGCCGATGGGACAGCACTCCCAACTAGCTCTACAAAGTCTGAAACTGAAATACATAGAAAACTACAGATGTCTAAACGTCCTCAAAAGATGAGGACTCACCACACCTGCTGGATAGGTTTGAGAGAGAAGTAGGGCTAATGAAGCGGCTCAGATTGGTCCCTCGAACCAGTATCATGAAACGATACAGCGTAGAGTATGCAGTCAGTACTTGGAATGTACCGAGTATGCAAGATAAGTAGAAACGGACAGTTAAAATACATAAGAGTTCATAAGTGTAGGACTACACGATCATAAAGTAAATATCATAATGTAAATATAAGGGCTCAAGGTTTTCAAAATATTCATAAATTAGTCATAATCATAATCATAATCATAGGAGAAAAGCTTTATTAAACATGACTTGAGCCAATGTAACATACATAACCATGCATAAATCATGAGAAATAATGGGAGGACTCGTCTAAACTAACACCACCATGATAGAGACTTATATAATGCCCCACTCTTTTGCCCAAGTGGTTAGGACTGTCCCCGGCTTACCAAGCGAGGGACATGCTTGCGTGGTAATATCACAGAGATCCAATAATATATATAAACCTATGGTGGCATGTAGTTCTGAGATCACGGGGCTTTCCATTGGACGCTGGTCTACTTGGTGCTAGACACTGCTCCCAAAAACATGCACATGAGGGCTCATATAGTAATCGTAAAATCATTCATGAAGTTCATGGCCAAATAAATAATAACATGATGGATCCCACTTGAAATACATGATTAGCCATAAATAAGGGCCCATGAATCGGCCAAGAGTCAAATATTAGGCACTTTCGGGTTATTACAATGGGACAAGGCCCCAGCCTACCCATACTATGCACAAAGCTCAGAATAACCAAACCAGACACATCGCTCCTGAAAGAGAGGAGTATACCAACTCTCTGTTGGAACTGAGCTCCTACTGAAATGATCGACCTGGGCCCCTATCTGCACCTGCAGCACGATTATAGGGGTCCCCAGGCGAAGGGACGTCAGCACAATGAAATGCATTGGTATGTAAGGCTGAAAGCTATAAATAAAATAATGCCAAAGATAAACTGAACTAGAGAAGTTAATATCCACAATCTAACACTCTCGATCCTATAAACATATACAATGGCAAATAACAATTGAACATAACTCAAAAGATAGGATAGAGATAGATAATCTATAATTTTATAACTTGCTACCCTATATGTAGACTCTGTGCATGAGTATAACATAACTGACTCAAATGCCAACACTTCCGGTACTTGGATCAAAGTTTATGAGAATCGACTCAGTGTCTACCTGATCTTGGACCAGGATTTAGGTACGATTTCCTGATACTTGGACCAGGACTTTAAGAGTTTCCGGATACTTGGATCAGGACTTTTTGTGGACGACCTGATACATGGACCAAGATTTTCATATATAATCTTTCACACAGTCATCCATCTGATACTTGGACCAGAGAGGGAATGCGATAAGTAAAATGCAAAACATGCAAATGAGCAAACTAATACTTAGATCAGCAACTGAATAATACAATATAACTAACTCAAAGGACGGATCCAACTCAGGGGACCAACTGAATGTAATACCCCTAACAACTTCTAGTAGGGGACATAAGACATATATTGACTTGGAAGCATAACATGAACATGAGACTTGAGGAAAATAACATTGGACCTTGCTTACGGGTTATTAGAATCAAATTTGGATACATAGACCCAACTTGGAATACTTGGAATCAATTGAATACTTGGATTCAATTTAGAAAGCTTAGACTCAACTTCTGCTCAACTGGGAGCACTTAGGCTTAATTATAGATACTTAGCATCGACATTCGTTTAACTTAGAACTCGATAACCTAGTAACTTGTCCATAGCTTGAGGAATAGGAATTATGGAATCTCTTTTAGGCCTTAAGTTCCTTAAAGCATATACATATACAGGTAGTAGATCATGTTAAGGAATCTTCACATTAATACCCTCGTTAATCCTTACTAGGTTGACATTAGTTCTTAGCTTGCGTGGTTTCTATTTGTCTTCTTAGCTTCATTTTCAATTACATATAACAACCAGAACCTCAACATGATCAATATAATACATAACATAATGTAATCTACCAGCTAACAATGCCCGCGTTGAGGGGTCTTCAACTCGACGTAAAGCTACAACAACAATCAACACGATATTACACTTTAAATGCCTCTTTGGGCTAGACATAAATCCAACACTTAGCTTCAATTAAACATATAACTTAAATATTAAATGAATCTTAACATACTACCTCGATACACATAAGAAGCTTGCTGGCTCCTTCAGCCTATAACTTAAGAATCGTGCTTGAAAGAACAACGAACGGGGCGTCTCACATACCTTGTTCTAACGAGCTTTCTTCAGTCGCTTCTTTCCTTCAACAACCAAAACTTATCCCCTTTAATTACTTGAGTTTATAACCAAGTGAAAAGTCTGTTTCATGCCAATATATCCAGCCAAAACGTCATACCCACAGCATCCACAACAATAACACACAAGGCTTTATAGCATAATACTACAACTTGTTCTACACACTTTTAAGGAAAGAATGGAAATAGTAAATTACCTAACTTACTTTGTAACCAACTCCCATCAATATGGAGTATATTTCCAGTAACACACAACTACAACAACCTTCAAACACGAGCAATGACCTTCAGCAAAATTGCACAAAAAATGGCATCCAAACTTGGCGTCCAACCTCAAGTTTCAAGCTAGGATTCTTACAAGTTTAAGGAGTATAATTCTTACCTTTTCTCTTGTATCCAATCCCTATAAAACTGGAGTGTATATGTAGCTTAGAAC
>JACEIK010000164.1:438038-463795 GCA_018107945.1 Datura stramonium | reverse complement strand
AATGAACCTAAGTGTGCTATTTATACTAGTGGGAATTTTTCCCGGAATAACAAGCAACGTGTCACGGAGTGCATCGCGGAGCACTGCCTCCGTGACAAGGAGCTAACGCGGACCCTCTCTAGAATCAGGTCCCTCAGCATTTACTCCTCAGCGTGCCACGGCATGCAACTCGAGGCTTGGCCAACATGCCACGGCGCCGTCGCGAACCCTTACTGGAATTTGATGTTCTAGATAAATATAACCAATGTGCCACGGCTTGTATCGCGTGGCATTGCCTCCGTCGCATGGAATTGCCTCCGTGTCACGGAGGCAACACAGACCTTCACTGGAATGGCCACTTAACTCATCCGAGGCAGAATGCCTCTGCGATGGCAGCGTAACATGGCTCCATCGCGGAGCCCCTATATTTGCTGCTTCCCTTGACCTTTTCCACTGCTCGCTTCCGAGTCCATTCTCGATTTCTCCCAACATGCATCTTAGCTTCCTAAAATTACATTTTTCCTGCCAAACAACACTAATCATGTTGGTTAGTATAAATTCACATTTTAATTACAAATCACATGAGAATGCACAAATAACGATGGATAAACAAGACGAAATGAAGCATTTGAGTATCACTTGGGCGTGTAATTCTGCCCAAGATCACACCAAGTAGGCCAGGGGTTTAGGTAACCTCGAGTCTCAGAACCTTGTGAGTTTTTCCCCTGCCCTCAAAGGGGCCTCAGCTTAATATTTATATCATGGTATCATCCTTATCCCTGTAAATATTTTGGACGGCTTTGCCCACTTGAGTGAGATAGTTGGGGCATATCGTAAGCTCTATCATGATAGTGTCGGTTATGACGAGTCTCCCATTATTCCTCATGATTTTAGTTATTCATGTTTATGATTTATAATATTATATTCTACAATAGGTTTGTCCCAATGATCAGTTTATGATCTTTTACTTATGATTTTAGCTATGACAAGTCATATGATTTCTATTTTTAACCTTGGGTCATTCTGTTCAGATATGATACTCAGCTTATGACTATATATTTCTCAAATTTAGATTTCAACATGCAGTCCTTACTCTCATAATATACTAATTATATTTATATGCATGATTTCAGTTAATATTTACTCAGTGTGTTTTACTTACCTTACATACGTAGTACATTTCAAGTGCTGACCGTATACTCTATACTGTATCATTTCATGATACAGGTCCGAGCGATCAGACTTAGTTTCGCCGTTAGTCCAACTCCCCCGTAGTCCAGCTCAGTTCCCATTGTTGGTGAATCCTCATCTTTCAAGGACATTCGGTTTAGTTATTTGATTATGTTATTTCAATCTCATACTTTAGTGATCTAGTTGGGAGTGTTGTCCCATCAACTCATCATACAGTTTAGAGGCTTATCAGACATTATATAGACTTTTAGCTTTGTTGAGTGCTGACTTCGTTGATGATCCTTATGTTATTCAGACTTTCTCTTATTCATGTTTAAGTTTTCAATCTCTATTTTGATGTATTCTTTTTAGTTGTTATGTTCATGTCATGGGTAAACTTGAAGCCATTTGTGGTTCTAGGTCCCGTGTCTCTGTCCGGGGTCCCTGCTCGGGTTATGACAAACTTGGTATAAGAGAAAATGGTTTAGAGTGTCCCAGGGTGTCTAAATGCCACATTAAGTATAGTCCTTTCCATGAGTGTAAAGCATGTCAAACTTATAATGAAGAGGCTACGAAACATTTTTACGAAACTTCCTTTCTTTCATGATTCTACCTCGTGTTATGGGGTTCAACTCTTCTACTCTCCTAATTTGTGCTATACGTATTTGTTGAAGTATGTATTCCCAAAGAACTAATGGAGGTCATCCATCTCCACCAACTCCAGCGAGCCCCTTGTTCAGGCAAGTTACGAATGTGGAGCTCGAGGCCACCTGCAGAGTGTTGGTAAGAGCCATGACCACTCAGCTTAACTAGTAGGAAATCGCATTCGAGACTCCACTAGAGAGACAACAACTACTAATGTTCAAGACTTCACGGGAAAGAGTCTGCCTAAGTTTCTTGGTTAGAACCAAGAATAGGGAGTTCAACGAAAAAACAAAGGAGAACAAGAGGGCCAGGATGGGGAACTTTGAGTTTTCTCAGCAAGGGTCAAGTGGTGGAAATCACCCTCAACTTTAGTAGAAATCTTTGGCTCCAACTTGGGGAAACAAGTCTAGGGTAAGGGAGATTACATACCCAGCATGTAGAAGATGTGGGAAGAACCACCTAGGGAAGTGCTTGGTGGATTCAGGTGTTTGCTTTTGGTGTGGCCAGCCCAGTCATAAACTCAGAGACTGCCCATCAACCTATAAGAGTGGCTAGAGAGGTCGTGTCCCAACTACCCCTCCAGCATCCTAGTCCAGGCAGCTAGCATGCTTGAATTATGGTAGAAAACACTCGGGAGAGTGTTTAGTTAGCAGAGATGGTTGTTTCGGGTATGGTAAGCCCGACCATATGCTTAGAGATTACCCATTGGCTAGATAGGGCGAGGATAGAGCTAGTGCTCCAGCCACCAGAATAGCAACCCTAGCAGCTCGCCAATCTCAGCAGGGTGGGTTACTTAGTGCAGGTGGCGGCCAGTTGCAGACATAGTCTCAAGTATGTTATGAGTTTTTCACATCGACCCTTGTATGTTGGTAGGCCCAGGAACCACAATACAAGGCATAAGATCCCTTTTAGAATTTTAGTATGAGATTCATCCCTTGGTGGGTAGGAAATGGTTATGAGTATGAAGCCTTCATTGGTAACTGTAGGGACGAATGGAAAGTCAATATCTAGTGATGTCAACCTAGCCTTAATAAAGGATTCAAGAGCCTTAGCAAGATTACTTTAAGCTAAGGGGAAGATGATAAGGTGAAAGTCCGAGATCAGTAACTATAGAAGACCGATACACTCTTATTCATGTGTCATCTTGTACTTCAGTTAATATGATACTCTACTCAAGCCATATGTGAACATGCTATGCCTATGTCCAAGTTCCAAGTACTCCTTACGTGTATTCGTGCTCAGATTTGTAGAATAAGAAGTAACCACTTCAAATGGTGATTACAGTCTTATTCCATGATTCCATAAATATCAGCTTCATGTCATGAGCCTCATTATGTATGTAAAATCATGTCTCTCAGCATGCTCAGCTCTATGAACTCAATCCTTAAGATTTTCTTTAGCGGCTCATAAGATCGTGTTATATCAAGTATATGCGCAGCTTAGATTTCTTGAATGATTCATGCTCACGATTTCCTTACTTTAAGACCTTATGAATATTCCCCCATGATGGAAATGATGGGTATGATGTGTACGCCTAGGATAACTCTCTATGCATGCTTGAGGTGCCAGGTGTGTAGAAGTTCATGAAGCACAATTACTAGACAAGCTTGGGAGATTGAGGGAATCTTTGAGTAGTGTTAGCTACTCAGATCCATGGGATAACCATGAGTGATAAGCTTGAATCAGGTGGTGATGTACAGGTAGACCATAGTATGGTGTGACTGGAGACTCTTGATCAGAGCTCGAACTTGTATGACTTTCTTGTTAAGGGGAAGTAATGTTATTAGTGGTAACTCTAGGTTGCTGGAGAGCATTAATGGTTTTGTTGTGAATTTTGATGCCTCTAGGTTTGGTCTTGGTTGTGTATTGATGATACATGGTAAGGTCATTGCAAATACCTCTAGACAGCTTAAGACTCAAGAGAAGAATTACCCGACGCATGACCTAGAGCTAGCAGTCAAGGTGTCTTCTTGAAGATTTGGAGGTACGACTTGTATGGGATGCATGTGGATGTGTTCACAGATCACAAGAGCTTTCAATATGTTCATGTAGTAGGACATGAATTTGCAACAAAAGAGGGTCGCTATATCTTCTCAAGAACTATGACATGAGGGTCCTTTATAATCTAGGCAAGGACAATGTGGTGGCGGATGCTCTTAGTAGGCTGTCTATGGAGAGTGTGTCACACATTGAGGATGGAAGGAAAGAGTTGGTAAAGGATTTGCATCTGCTTGCTCGTTTAGGGGTTCACCTTGTTGACTTGATAGATTGTGGCGTCATTGTTCAGAATGGGTCAGAATCTTCATTGGTGATGGAGGTCAAGGCTAGGCAGAGAAAGACCCTATCCTAGTGAAGTTGAAGGAAGCAGTTTAGAATCAGAAGGTGGAGGTCTTTTCCCAAGGGGGAGATGGTGTACTTTATTATCAGTGTCATTTATGTGTTTTGGGTTTTGATGATTTGACAGAACGAATGTTGCATGAGGCTCATTGCTTTTGGTATTCTATCCATCCAAGTGCCACCAAGATGTATCTTGACCTATGGGAGATCTATTAGTGGAATGGCATGAAGTAGGACATAGCGGAGTTTGTGGATAAGTGTCTGAATTGTCAAACCAGTGAAAGTTGAGCATCAAAGACCTAGAGGTATGTTACAAGACATTAGTATCCCTACTTAGAAGTGGGAAGAGACCAATATGAACTTCATTACAGGATTGCCTTGTACACGCCAATAGTATGAATCAATATGGGTGGTTATAGATAGGTTGACCAAAGCAGCACATTTCCTACCAATCAAACTACCAATTCAGTTGAGGACTATGCTAGATTGCACATTCAGGAGTTGGTCCAATTGCATGGAGTGCCATTATTCATTGTTTCAGATAGAGGTACCCAGTTCACTTCACCGTTTTGGAGATTGTTTCAAAAAGGGACCTGGTACTCAGGTCAAGCTTAGCATAGCTTTTCACCCATAGACACATGGTCAAGCCGCACGGGCCATTCAAACTCTTAAGGATATGTTGATGGCATGTATGATTGACTTCAAGGGTAGTTGGAATGATCACTTTCCTCTCATCAAGTTTTCTTACAACAACAGTTGCCACTCTAGCATTCAGATGGCTCCGTTTGAGGCTCTTTATGGGAGAAGGTGTAGATCATGTGTTGGATGGTTTGAAGTATGTGAGCCTATATTGATAGGCCAGATTCAGTTCATGAGGCTATGGAGAAAGTCCATCTTATTGGGCAAAGGCTGAAAATAGCTCAGAGTCGTCAGACATCTTACGCGGATGTTAGAAGGAGAGAGCTTGAGTTTGAACTTAATGATTGGGTGTTTTTGAAGGTGTCTCCCATGAAGGGAGAGATGAGGTTCAGAAAGATAGGGAAGCTTAGTACCTGATATGTTGGTCCTTATAGGATTCTGAGGAGAGTTGGCAAAGTGGCATATGAGTTGCAGCTACCGCTGGAGTTAGCTTCAGTACATCCAGTTTTTCATGTATCTCTACTGAAGAAGTGCATTGGTGACCCGGCCTTAGTCGTTCCGGTGGAGAGCATAGATGTGAAGGATAGCCTTACCTATGAGGAGGTTCTAGTTGAGATTCTTGATCATCAGGTTTGAAAGTTGAGAAACAAGGAGCTAGCTTCAGTGAAGGTGTTCTGGAGGAATCAGCTTGTTGAGGGAGATATGTGGGAAGCCGAAGCAGATATGATGGCTAGATACCCACATCTTTTCCCTTCCGGCTCAGTTTCAGCATGAGGTATCAGTTTCCTCCTTAATACTCTATTCAGTTTCATGTCAAGTTCATGTCTCTCAGTTCTTTTCATGTTTTAGCATGCATATGCATTTCGTGAGTTCAGTTCAGTCATATATTTCAGTCCAAAGTCATTCACTCCGTTAGTTTTCAACTATAATCGTTTAGTTTTGGGATTGTAGTTCCTTTCCCTAGCTTTCCAGTATGCTTAAGTCAATATTCGAGGACGAATGTTCCCAAAGAGGAGATATTGAAACACTTGGGACCTCTAAATAGCTTATTGAAGGAAGAATAACTGAAATTGCAGGTCTGGTACAGGGAGTTATAGTGTGGCTGATGCATCGTCACGTCCCAGATAGTGTACAAGAGACTATCTTTAGACAGGAAACAGACCGTCACAGGTGATGTCCAGGTCTGACGGTGTCTCTCATGACCCGTCAAGGCCCTAACGGTGAGGGTGATGGTCGTCAGACCATCGAAGGACTGTCATTTGGACCGTCATTGGGTGTTTCCAATCTCAGAGCTTGACAGTGGACCTGATGGACTGTCAGAGGAGTGACCACCCGTCACTTCTTGTAACACCCCGAAACTTTCCTAGACCAAACTCAGACCTTTCAAGAAAAAAATCAGAAGAGAACCAGGAAATTTTTCCACAAAACGAGCTGTGGAATGACTCATCCAGGGACTAGAGAGTCATGGTCAGACTCATTGCTCAAAGCAGGAAATTTTTGTTCAGGAGCCCAGGAGTGAAGACTCACATAGCGACTTATTAGGTCAACTAATGATTCATCATGAAGGGTCATTGAGTGGAGGTTCGTAGTTCATGTCACAATGACAACAACGGACACAACGAGTCGTTAGGTCAAGCAATGACTCATTGAGTCGGTCGTTGGAAGGGTCCTGGTAAAGCTTAGCCCCTGAGGCATTGCTGACGATGAGAGGAGGGGATGAGTTGTTACGTCAAGTAACGACTCATCGTCACCACCCTTGTTCTCAAGATCAAGAATCCTTCAGGATTTCCAGTGAACAGAACGAGAGGTGACAACGAATCGTTGTCCCAACCAATGAGTCATCGTGTCACCCGTTGGAGAGAGGGTCTAGTATTTTTGTTCGATTTCTTGCTAGTGGTCACGAGAGGTACCAACAACCCATTGGTTCATCCAACGAGTAGTGGTCCCTGTCGTTTCCAATTCCAGTGAGCCAAGAATCCAGGCCCCAGGACCAACGACTGTTCCTAACGAGTCGTGGTCTCAACCAATGACTCGTTGAGTGACCCGTTGGTTCCTGTCGGCAGTTTTTCCAGATATTTCCCCAGGGATATTTTAGTAATTTTCCAAATTTTTAATCCCTAAACTACATCATTTTAGGTTATATTCAAGGAATTTAGAGAGGTAATCGATGATATACTTCACTCCTCTCTTTCCCTCAGAAGTCAGATCGTAAAAACTCTCTCAACAAAACTCATAGCAGGAGCTAGGGCAATCGAATTTTTTCTTAGATTCTCAAGGGATTTTCTCTGGGATTTCTTCACCAAGTATGTGGGAATTTAACAAGTAAATTGTCCTTCCCTTGTGCCCCAAAAATCAATCTAAATTTCTTATCAGTTCCAGTCCCAGAGTTTTTGAATGTGAATGAATTTTTAGCCAGATTTCGTCTATATCATGTGGAATATTATTCATGCTAATTGTAGTTATATTTCCACTATGTTGTGACTATGTTGATGTTTATTCCTGTAAAATGGATTCTAGCCCTAGCTTTTGAATGCAGTAAACTAAAGTCTTGCATAATTGATTAATTATCCAAATTACTTGATTCTATTAGTGTTAGGGATTTCCATGTTATTAGTATCAGTTGAAATCTCAGTCAGATGCATGCTAGTACAGTTTTAGTCAGAATATTAGTATCTCAGTATTATTCATAAATGTAAGCTAATCAGTTTGACTATAGTCTTTTCTTAAGGTATTAGTGGTGTCTCCCAGTTATCAGTTATTAGACTTAGATATTAGTTCTCGGATTTCAGTTTGTTCTTTAGATGGTTATGACGCTTCCATATAAGCAGCTCTAGCAAGTCTTAGAACACCAGTTAAAGAATTCGATCCATTAAGACTCTCGAGGTACTTCCAAATAGGTATCCCTGACTTAGTCTTGAACCCCAATTTCGAGCTATCAGCTTAGTAGTCAGCCTAGGACTATCCAGTGGGAGTAGGACTTAGCACCGAGCGGACCAGGGATCCAGAGCACCCAGGTACCCAGAACTACGTTGCCACCGTAGGTTATTTTATTGGCCCTATGTCCCTAGATTTGTGGTCACCCAACTCATGCCTATATACCCTGGCAAGGTATATTCGGTCCTAGTGATGAGGTGCATACATCGGACTCCACGTCTAGCTCACGTGGTTATATATCCGTTATAGACTCTTCCACTAGTCAGTACAATTTCAATTTAGTTCAGCTCAGTACAATTCCAAATTTACTCAGTCCAGTTCAATTCAGTACAGTTAGCTCAGATCAGTATCTCAGATTCAGGGCATGTTTATGACCACCAGTCAGGGTCATTATTGACCATCTTAGTTATTTTTCAGTTGTTTAGTTTTCAATATTTTAGTTGGTCATTACATGTCATTATAGTTCAGTTATTTATCCTTTACATTATATTTTCTCCCACTTACTCAATACATTCAAAGTACTAACGCATACCTTCTATGTTATATCGTATCATGATACAGGCGCAGGTTCCCAGCCTCAGCATCGTTAGACGATTTCCTTTCGGTGATGTTAGTAGTTGCAGTTTGTGAGTCCTCATATTTTGAGGATGATATTTATTATTTAGTTATTTCTTTTAGTTAGACTTTAGAGTTAGCTGGGGGCTTATCCCAGCAGCTCATCATTTGTAGATGGATTTCAGACATAGACTCAAACATTTAGTTTTGCTTTTAGATATATGAAATTTTATCAATTATCTTTCCTAAATGGTTTTATTATTTAAGCTTCCACAATAATTACTCAGATTACCAGTTTTATGATAGGCCATGGGTTGGATTGGGGTTATTTGTGACTCTAAGTACCGTGTCTCGTCTAGGGTATAGACTTGGATCGTGACACTTCTACCGTCAAAAGGAGGTTTTGACTCGACCTTCTGTTTAAGGGCGATGGTGGTATTGACAGATCGTTGGCCATGTGATGGCCCATCACCCGTATCATTAAATCGCCCAGTTGTTCAGTTCTTCCCGATTCTCAGGAGTAATTTGTAATCTCCTATTCTTTTAACTCTAATGCTACATTGTTTTAAACCCTGAAAGTAGTGTTTTAAGGGGTTTTAACCTATTATAATTGTTTATACTCCTATGTATGCAAAGTTTAAAAATCTCCTTTGAAGATCAAACTTGAATCCCTCAATTTCTTCCCCAATTCTCTTGGGCTTCCAAGGATAGTTAGAGAATTAATCTACCCAGGTATGTAGGGCTATGAATGAGAGTTTTCTTTCACTCTTATGCCCAAATTTCTCCCCAAGTTCATGAATTCAAGTTCTGATTCAAGTAAATGGTTTTATGGGGTTTTAACCCAATTTTATGAAAATCTCTATGATATGTCTATAGGTCAATTCTCCTCATGTTTCAAAGCATGTTTTAAGATTTATGGGCAGATTTTATACACAAATTGATTATAAATTCATGATTTCAAGGTTTTTAGAAATTATGTCCTATTACACAAGTTTTATAAAAAGTCAAGTTTATGATTCATGATTTCAAGTTTGATGAGATATCTAGCATGAATGAATGTTTATAAATTACCCCTTGTATGAATCTGTGATTTTGACTTATAAAGTCTATTTCAAGTATGCATGATTTTAAGATTTGGGCACGCCCCACAGGTAAAGCATGTTTTCATGATTCAGCTCAGTTTTATAAGATCAACTTACCATATGATTTGGTGTCAATACTCCCATATTCAACTTATGGTATGTTTGGAGCCAGGACTTCCAAATGTTCAGATTTCAGACTATGCATGTAATTATGATTTCAGCTTCGTTGAAAAATGATGGGAGCAATGATCTTGGGCATAATTGCATGCCCAAGTGATACTTTAATACTTCATTTCTACTTGTTTATCCACTTTTATGTGTGCATTCTCATGTGATTTGTATGTAAATGTGGTTATACCTTAACATGATTAGTGTTGTTTACCAGTCTAGAAGGATTGTTTAGGCTAATCTACAAGTTGGTGAAGTGTGGAAATGAACTCGGAAGCAAGAAGCGGAGTCGACAACGAAATTGGCCAAGTTTGGTGCTCGCGATGGAGGCCATGCCACGCTACCATGTGAGCGGTCTGCTAAAGCTAATTTGTATATTGATTTCCAGTGGAGGTGCATGTTACCTCCATGGCACAGAGCTGATGCTCCATAATACACTCAGTGCCCGCGGCGAAGATAATTATAGGAACCCCCGAGTTAGGTGGAGGTACGATAACGATAGCCGCAGGCGAGCTCCCGCGACCACTCTGTGCCAGAAGCTGAGGCTGAATTACACACAGGCTGAGTTCCAGTGAAGGTCGCGACCTGCAGGGCCGCCCAGCACGGGCTGAAGCATGATACACTCGTGCCACGTTGCGATTGTGCAGGAAGAATTTCTCACTTGTATAAATAGCATAGCTTTATTTTAAAGTAGGCGACATTTTTGAGCAAGAACATTGGATAGCAGGTAGTTGAGAAGAAGAATTCCTAGGTTTAATTCTCTTCCTTTTTCTCTTTAATTTCAATTGCTTGTATGAATTCTACTTGTTTGAAGATGTTTAATTCAAAATTGAGTGGCTAATTCACCTCTTTATTTGAGGTTGAGGATAATTACTTGAGAATGTAATGAATGATTATTTTGATTTTGATCTTCTCTATAACGGTTGTTCTACCAATTCTTATTTTTACTACGTTAATGTTTGGCCAATGTTAATGTATATTCTAGAATTCCAATTTCGATTTTGAAAGGGAGACTAATTTGATAGATGTGATTTGGTGGAATATGTTCTTTCCTTGGTTGAGAAATTAAGGGATGATTTACGTTGAGAATAGAAATATATCGGTAATGTCATATTAGTCATTTATGGAATGTGTTTTATGTATAAAAGCTAGAACACGCGGGGTTCTTGCATCCACGAAATGTGTAATGTAAGTCTCGTGATCCTTTGGTGGTGAGGAGTCGAAAGATACAATCCATGGGTTATTAATTCGACTGCTGTAGAAGAGAAGATTGGCTTGATTTTAATTAATAAATTACAACTGTATGTTACATAACTTCAACATTCATTGTTATTGTTCAGACTTTAATTTACAATATTTACTTAGGTTCACATTAACTATTACTCTTGACTCAAAAGCATTATTTGTTTGGTTGTCTACGCATGAAATCGTTCACTATGAGTAAGGATAATTACTACCATATTACGATCCTGTGGGATTGATACCCAACGAAATAAAGCCACTTTACACTTGTACGACTATGTGCACTTACATGTAGTTGGGTCCGGGCACCAATTTTATCACTTATTGTAGAGACTGTGAAATTGGAACCTTTAATTCTCTTGGTGTTAGTTTACAAGTTCGATATAAGTGTTGTGACTTGATTTTAGCCTTTCTGCGAATTCTGAATTTTTTTTCTTAACGCTGGCAAGAGACGAGTTGGTGGATTCATTTATAGAGCCATAGAGACAATTTCATCGACAAGAAGGGAAGCTCTAGAGAAGAAGCTCAAGGTTAGCCCAAGGCAGGCATTACAGGCTGACAACCCAGAATCCACCGTTATGAGGTTTTAGTGCCGAGAAGATAATAGCGGCAAGACCCGGTCCGCGAAGTGGCAATCCCACACGCAAATAATCAACATCCAGCATTCGTAGACCAGGCTAGGAGGGAGATTCGAACTCAAGCAGATATGGTGCATTTATTGCACACCAGCGGGCTATTTACAGGTCTCCCTCACTTGAAGATCCATGCTCAACGTCTCCAAAGCTTTTTGGAGATAAGTGATATCTATATCCCACATTGAGTATCATCCATTATGTGAAACACATTATTACCGTTCTCACTGCTGGGGAAGCTAAGAGGTGGTTGAAGGCTGAACCTGCAAATTCTATCACTACCCAGGATGACCTCACAGGAAGTTTCTTATACGATTCTTTCCATCGGGAAGATAGCGAGACTTAGAAGTCGAGATTCTAAGTTTCAAACGGAGAGGGTGAGAATTTGTATCGGAGCCAGGAGAGGTTCAAGTCAATGCTAAGGGATTGTCCTCATCATCACCAATCTAATGATGTGTTGGTGCATGCGTTCATTGAGGGTTTGGAACCGCATACTAAGATTTTGTTAGATTCGGCGGCCGGTGGGCAAGCATTTGGAAGACCTATGAAGAGCTTTACACTTTATTAAGCAGGTATTTCACGGGAAACCCGGAATGGAATGCGGATTCAACTCGAGGAGGAGCAAAGAAGCTGCGGGGGTCTTTGGTGGATGGTTTAAAGCTATCGCTGCACAGATAGCTGCACTTCAGAATCAACTTAACACCCATTTGACGGTATGAGCTTGAGCCGGGCACAAGCCGATCAATGCGGTTAATCGGTATGGTGTGAAGTACGTGGAAGTAGTGAACACTCAATTGAGTGTTGTGGGGCCAATCAGTTCGGTGAATTTTATTTGAAACGTCCAGAGGAACAGTAATCAATAGTATGGCAAAAGTTACAACCCAAATTGGAGTATCATCCGAATTTTCATGGGGAGTACTAGTCATCGGGGACCCGAAGTTCAAATCGGGCGTGCGAGAGAAACCAAGGGCATCAAAATTTTCAGCCACAAATATAGAGGAAACAATGCACCTCCTCCCACCTAGCAACATTGAGGATATGTTGAAAACCATAATAGCTAACAAAGCACAGATGCAGGCTGATTAGCAAAGTTAGCTGCTGACATGAAAAATCAACGATTGTACGAGCATTGGAGTATAATTTTGGACAGTTAGGCTGGAGCCCCAACTTACCCGAGACCAAGGGAGAAGTTACCAAGTGATGCGGCCCAAATCTAACGAGTCAATGCCGGTTACTACAGTGGAACTCAACTCAAGGAGTGGAACCAGAAAGGCCACCTCCACAGCAATGCAGACGCGAAAGGATGAAGGACGTGATGATGTGAGGGAAGGAAAGAGCTGACCGAGATAGAAAGACCCTGCTTGGATTTCCTCGAGAGATTAAAACACAAGGAGGAAGCTTGCTTCAAAGGATTCATGGAAGTGTTGAAACAGGTACATATTAATTTACATTTAGTTGATGTTTTGCAGGGAGTGCCGAAATATGCCAAGTACATACGGGACATTGTAGCAAACAAAAGCAAATTGACGGAGTACGCTCTGATGGCGCTTATTGAGGAGTTCTCGAGTACAGAATAGATTACCAACAAAGCTCAAGGATCTGGGAGCTTCACTATTCGAATTACAATTGGGAAGTCTATTCGAGCTCGCAGATTGTGTGATTTGGGAGCAGCATAAACTTGATACCCCTGGTCCGGTGTTTAGAGGCTTGGGGGTGCAGGCGACCACTAGACCAACTCACGTGATCTTGCGGCTAAATCGACCGTTCATTAGCCGGACACGATGGTATTATGTAGGATGTGCTAGTGCAAGTGGGCTCCCTCATTTTCGGTAGTTTTATAATTCGGATTTTGAGCCGAGATACGAAGTTCCATTTATTTTGGGGCGTCCCTTCTTAATGCTTGGGCGAGCCTTAATCGATATTAGGTGGGTAGCTAACCATGTGAGCGCATGACAAAGTAGAGTTTTGATATGTATAAGGCCATAAAGCTACCGGCCATTATGAGGAGCTATCGGCAATCGATGTTTTAAATTAGGAATCGACCCTTCAAATTGTTGACTCACAGGACACTTGGAGAGCCTTGGTAGACTCACGATCATTTGAATTGAGTGCTACATATGAATGGTGCGGAACTTGAATGAGCTAAAATGGTTCTTCGAGGCGGTACTTTGAACCGTTGAAGAGGTCCTTGGAACCCTCGCCAAGGCCATCAATTGAGGAAGCACCGAAGTTGGAGTTAAAGACATTGCCTCCTAATGCAACGGTATGTATTTTGGGTGAATGACACCTTGCAGTCATCATTTCAGCGAAGCATTAGAGGCACAAATGAAAGATGCAATGGTGGTCCTTAAGGCGGAAGAGAGCAATGGAGTTTGGCAAATGTCGGACATCAAGGGAATTAGTCCATCTTTACGCACACGGGTATTCATGGAAGAAGGATCGAAGCCAGTGAAACATCGGCGGTTGGGCCGGTGATGAAAGACGTGAATCGAAAGGAAGTGATCAAGTGGCTTGATGCGGGTGTGGTATATCCATCTCGGAGCCGGTGAATGGGTTTAGCCCGGTTCGGGTGCGTTCAAGAGAGGAGGGATGGCAGAAGTAGTCACCATTGAAAAGAATGAGTTGATTCCCACACGCACCGATCTTGGCTAGAGAATTTGCATGGATTACAGGAAGCTTAATGAGGCCACAAGGAAAGATCATTATCCTATTCCATTCATTGATCGGATTTTGGACAGGTTGGCCGGAGTCGGGAATATTATTGTTTTACGGATGAGTATTGGGATATAATCAAATAGCCATAGCAGGAGGATCGGGAGAATACCACTGCTTTTACATGTCGCCTGGGACATATGCTTTCCGGCGAATGCCATTTGATCTAGCAATGCACCAGCCACATTCGGCGATGCAGAAATTGCGATCTTCCACGATATGGTGGAAGATTTTGTAGTATTTATGGATGACTTTTGTTTTGGTAATTCGTTTGTTATGCGAATCTTGGGGGGTGTTAGCTCGATGTGAAGACTCAAACCTGGTGCTCAAGCGGAGAAGTGCTACTTTTTAGTCCAAGGAGAAGTGTCGTTCTTGGCCATAGGTGTCATGCAAAGGGTTGGAAGTCGATCGTGCAAAGATTGAGGTGATTGAAAAGCTACCACCACCGGTGTCGATGAAGGGTGTTAGCTTTCTGGACATCTTGGGTTTATAGACAGTTCATCAAGAACTACAAAAAATTTCTGAACCGTGTGCAGTTGCTTGAAAAAGAGGTGAAGTTGAATTTGATAAAGGTGTGTAGAAGGCATTCGAAGAGCTAAAATAGAAAGTTTGGTGGAGCGCCTATTCTCATTTCTCATGATTGGGAACATCCTTTTGAGTTGATGTGTGATGCAAGTGACGGGGCTGTAGGATTGTATTGGGCGGCGTAGAAATAAATTTTTTCATTCCATTTATTATGCAAACGAAAACACTTGTATTTTGCCCTAAGTCAATTATACGAGTCACGGAGAAGGAGATGCGCTTTAGTGTTTGCATTTGACAAGTTTAGATCCTATATTTGGTGGGGTCAAAAGTGGTGGTATATGCGATCGTACGGCAATTTGGTATTTGTTTGGCAAGAAGGATCACGAAGCCCCAGGATTGTCAGTGGATTATTGTTGCAAGAGTTTTATGCGGAGATGCGAGACAAAAAGGGAAGCGGGAATCGGGTTGAGATCACCTATCACCCGGTTATAGAACTGTTTGCATGTGAAGGAAGGTAGAAGCATGAGACGAGTTCCCCCGATGAACAACTCTTGGAAATAAAGGAAGGTAATCCCTTGAGTATGCGAATGTGTGAACTTATTGGTAAGTGAGTATACCCACGAGGCAACGGCTCGGTAAAGGAAGAAGTTGGGCATGATTCGGTACTACATGTGGGATGAGCCATATCTATTTAAGCAAGGACAGATCAAGTGAAGAGGTGATCGTTCAGTCGGATTGCGAGTGCGAGAGTTGTCATTCATCGTTGTATGAGGTCATCATGGAGGAGCGAACGGACTCACAAGGTGCTGCGGTCAGGGTTTCTTTTGGCCCACACTGTTCAAAGACGCTATAGTTTATGTCAGAATGTGTGATAGATGTCAAAAGAAACGAGCCTGATCGGGAGACGGGGAGATGCCCATTGCATCAGTCTATTAGAAGTTGAGTTTTGATATGGGTTATATCTTTATGGGCCCATTTCCGTCATTGTGTCGTTACATCTTCGTAGCAGTGGACTACGTGTCTAGTGATCGAGGAAGTAGCTTGTCGAGGCGACAACAAGGTGGTGACAAAATTTATGAAACGATTTTCACCAAGTTGGTATGCCGGCGATTATCATTGATGGAGGGCACATTCGAATGCGGGTTTCATAAACTTTCTAGCTAAGTATGGGGTGCAGCACAAGGTGGCTACAGCGTATCATCCCCAAACTAGCGGGCAAGTAGAGGTGTCAAAACGAGGGAGATTAAGCAAATTGCGAGAAATAGTGAATGCACAACGGGTGATTGGGCAAGCAAACATTGATGCGTTGTGGGCTTACAAAACTTCATACAAGATACCCATTGGAACTTCTCCGTATAGATTGGTTTATGGGAAGGCATGTCATCTACATGGAAGTTTGGAACATCGAGCTTTTGGGTAGTAAGAAAGCTAAACATGGATCTGAGCTAGCGGAAAGAAGAGGTTGATACGGTGAGTGAGTTAGGCAGTTTGGTGGCACGCCTATGTACTAAATGCTACAAGGAAAACTAAAAGGTAGCACGACAGGCACATGGTGCATGGATCTTCGAGCCGGGGAAAAAAGTGTTTGTTGTTCAGCTCGAGGTTGAAACTCTTTCGAGAGCTGCGGTCCAAGTGGTCGGGGTTGTTTGAAGTTGTCAAAAGCCCTGCAGGCGATTGAATTGTGGCAAGAGGATAAAAGTGCTACATTTTTGGTGAACGGACAGAGGTCTTAAGCACTGGGGTGAAGACGTTATTCGAGAAGACGTCTTTCACTTTAGTAGATGATTTAGGATAGCGTCGGCGCGACGGTAAACCGAGGCGGCGCACGGGGAGGCAACCCGTGAATGTAATGTAATAGTAGTTAGGATTATTGGAAAAAAAAAGAAAAAAGAGAAAGAAGGCTGGCAATAGTTGAGAGGCAACTGATTTCTAACAAATTTTGTGGTTGGATGATTTTGGTGAAATGGAGGGCCAAAAATACAAAAGTGCAAAAGGAAAATCAAGGTAAGAAAAGTAAAACTTGGGGAAAATTCCAAGAGCCTCGCGATGGCTCCGTGTCTCAGAGTGGACCTCCGCGTTACCCTCGTGACACGCGTTGAGTTCATTACAGGTGCAACAGGAATTCAGTAAGCCTCGCGTGGCTCAAGTGTCACCGAATCTGGCCTCATAATGGCCTCAGTGACACGTTGAGGCTCATTGGCGGCTCGGGTCACCTCGGGTCATCGGGTAAACCCGCGCGAAATCAACCTTTTAACCCTAAATTCTTTAATTTTCCCTATTTTCTCAAACCCTCCGCGACCAGCACCCCCAAAACCTTTCCCTCAATGTGCCACAGCCTAACTAGAAAATTTCTTCGATTCTTTGTAATTCATCAAGTAAGTATGTTCTCAATTTTCTCATTGTGCTTGAATATTTTTGATTCGTGAACATGTTTTCTTTGATGAAATTTTCACTAAGTGATTAATAAGTGTGTAATCAATTGAGTTATGGATAGAATGAGGGTTTTATATGATCTTTGTGATTAGATTAACTCAATAGTTACATGATTTGTTAAAAATCTTACAATGTTGATAATTAGGTTTGAAATTTAAATAGGAAGAAGAAGAAATGGGAAAAATGGAGAATATTTTGGGTTGTGCATAATTTGTTTGAATTGAAACATATTGTGATTGAAGTGGATTATGTTACATGGTAGAAGACCAGTTTTAGGGATGGTAGAGGGAATTCTCATAGGTTGTTATGCGCAAATTGAAAAGTGCTCATGATTATATAAATGAATCGATGGAGGAACTTTCATAATGCATTGTATGAAGTCTGAGTAGTACGAAATTGTTCCATCGACGTGTATGGTCTGCCCCGAACATGTTGGGAGTAAATTGGAAAAATGTGAATGTTCTTGTCGAATTGTGTGGGTGGCTAACGACTAAGTGTGGGGTGATCAAATTAAGCCCAGCCTTAGTCGTAGACAAATATGCCTTGAACTAACATTTGAACTGTATGTTGTTGAATGCCTTGGACAAATGTGGAAAGGCGAGATAAAGAGGCAGGCGCATCCACGTACGCGCTCCCGACGGAAAAAGAGTAAGAATTGGGCGGCGGTACCGGCGGCACCATACGTTCCTCGAGGAGCAACGCGAACAATATGGAACAAGATGGGTGACGAGATAAGGGGAAAGAAATGGTATTCCAGACATAAGAAAATAAGTATTTGAGGAATAGATAACACGAGGAACCACCCGGCCAAGGAATTCCCAGGATCCTACATAAGGATTGACTGCCTTGTTGGTTAAACTTCATTTTGAAGAACCCAAGAGTGCAATCTCCATCTTATCAAAAAAATTCTATGCTAGCTTTGGAGACGACTTTGTGCAGCCACGCCATCCACGATCGAGAGGCGGTGGTTACTTTTGAACCACACCATTTAAATGCAATCACCGAGGGCGCGGGACACGAGCCGGCTCATGTCCACCACCAGCGAACATCACTCCACCATACGCGGATATCGGGCACTTTATGTGGAGCTCGATTGACAGCAGTGGAGTCGGCACAATAAAAGGCTACCACTAGACATTTCCATATTATATGAACGAGCTCGGATATGGTTGAAGATAGTTTGCTCTTGTCGTCAAGGGTGCACATGAATGATGTCACCGGGATAGGACCTATCTAGTTTATGCACTGATGAAATTTTGGAAATTAATGTTAGGGCGGTGATCATTTTACGCCATGAAGAACAGCTGCATCGAGGCATCGGTATGGGATTGGTGGTCTTCTCACCACTTTCCTCGGGGCCACGAGTTGAAGAAGAGGCCACTGGACTACATTCCTCCAAATTGACGGGCGTGCTTTGGATGTCCTTTAAAACCAAAGCTTTGATACTACATATAGGCCTATGCTTTACACTAATAGGCGTATAACAAGGATGATGTTCATGGCAGTGCTTGTAGGATGCAAATGTACAGCTGGCATTGGTGGAAGGCCTGCGACGGAGGATGAATTATGGCGACTTGACATGGATTATCCGTTCAATGAGCATGCAGAGCTTTTATGCGAGTGGGGCTGCATTTGTAGAGCACAGTGGATGATGACATCCCTCTTGATGAGGAAACATACCGGGAGGACTTGGACATTGAGTCGGAGGAGGACGGCGGGGATGATTACGTCTTAGCGATGGAGGCAGCTTTGATGAGAGATGACTATTTTGATTGGTCGGGGATTCTGACACCAAATTTTGTTTAATTGTATTTATGTGAACAACGGGGGACGGTGTTAGATTAGGGTTGGGTGGAGTAGTTAGGTGCTATTGTTTGTGTTTGTGTTTTTGTAGATGTGCTAATTGTTACTCAATGACTTTGTGTTTCATGGTATGTGTGTAAGTAAGGCTGTTTGATTGTGATGTGTAAATTTTTTTTGTGATGTGGCAAATATTTGATTATATATATTTTCTATCAAAAATTTTTATTATGGGTTTCTCGGTTTTTTGTTTTTGGTGCTTTCGAGAATAGTCCCTTGAACCAACGTCTTAAATAGCGACTGTTCCCTATGATGGATGGATGGCGGCGCTCTTAAGAAAATTTAGTCGATAGGTTTAGATTTTTTTTTTTCGTTTGTTTTCCAAACGTGTAGCTAATTAATGGTTCAACATTTATTGTTATGTGCTACACATGATTGTAAGATCAAATGTGATTCGTACGGAAGCATTCCAATGTGTGCTGTATTGAGATACCTAGGCCCTAATTCGGTCGGTTTGATAAAGGCTTAATTAGTGAATTCTTGTAATTAAGCTTGAATGAAGAGTCTGTGAATATGTCTTAAGTTGAGGGTGGCATGAGTGAGAGTTTTCCGAATATTCCGCACTATTATGAAGTGTCTAGAACTTGCCTGGTGTGTATATTAAACGAAAATGAAGGATGTGATTGTAGGAAAGGATGTAGGCATTCTTGAATGAACCAAAAGTTCTCCCTATCGTACCCACCTTGAATGTTAAATCCTAGTTAGCCCCATTGAGCCTTTAGCCTATTATTTAATAGATACAAACCAAGCACCTTTTTTTCATTAGCCGTGGGTGATCCAAAACTCTTGGCGCTTAAGAAAAAAAACAATTTTCTCAAAGAGTGAAGGAGTGAGAAGCTTTAAACGGAAGGGAAAGTGGAAGTTGTGAAAGTTAAAGAAAAGGTCAAAGGTGCACTTGTTTGGGATTGATTAATTATTAGTAGAGAGTAAGAAAATCAATTAATGAAAAAAGTTGCTTAAATACTCTTTGCTAGTAAGTCGGGAGTGTGCCTAAAGCAATGGGAACAAAAACAAAACAAAAAAAAAATTCAAGAGTGAGAGGATTGAGGAAGAAGCAATGTCCGTAATGAATGTGGGACATATTAAAAGAGCTTGGGAAGCTAGTTACTATTATTGGATTGTAGTATTTACTAGTTTCTTAGCTACATTATAACCCATTAAGTCATTGATCTTCGTCATGCATCCTCAAATTGGTAGGTAAAACACTAAGGAAAGCTTATGGTTCACGACATGATGCATGAGATTCTTTGGGAAAGCGAGCGTAATCTTATTCACATACCCCTACATGTAGTGCTTTGGAAATTTTATGAGTAGACATGGGGTAACTCTCTTGTGTTGTGAGGGCACATACTTAATGATAACATTTGTGTTGGATGTCTTGATCGGTTGATTTGCACGAGTTTTCAAGATCGAGTCGATTCTTGAGGGTAGGAGGTCTTAATGTGGTGTATTTCATTTCATTGATGAAACCATGCATGCTCTCTTGATGATTTGTTATCTTAAATAATCCTTATAGCCGTAGTTTGAATGGTCTCGCCAAATTAGCTATGCGTGGGTTTCAATTGCATGAGATGTGATAGGATTTTTCGAGGATGAACAAGGTTCTAAGTGTGGGGTAGGTGATCTTGGGCATAATTGCATGCCCAAGTGATACTTTAATACTTCATTTCTACTTGTTTATCCACTTTTATGTGTGCATTCTCATGTGATTTGTATATAATGTGGATTTATACTAACTTGACATGATTAGTGTTGTTTGGATCTAGAAGGAATTTTGGAAGCTAATCTACAAGTTGGTGAAGTATGAAATGGACTCGGAAAGCGAAGCGAAATCGACAAGGAAATTGGCCCAGGATTTGGTGCTCCGCAATGGAGGTAGATCGCATACCATCGCGGCGATCTGCTAGTAATTTTTATATTGATTTCCGGTGGAGAGGTGTGCGTTACCTCCATGGCACGAAGGCGATGCTCCGCGATACACTCCGTGCCACGGCGAAGGCCATTATCCGAACCCCAAGTTCCCGGTGGGAGGTGCGTGATAACGTGGCGAGCTGAGGCTCCGCGATACCCTCGTACCACGCTGAAGATAATTACGGAAAGGCGAGTTAGGTGAGTCCGCCTGACAGTAGTGGCTTGGTGAGGCTCCGTGACCACACTCCAGGTGCCAGTGCCGATTATTAGGGAAAAATTTCTCACTTGTATAAATAGCACACTTAGGTTTTATTTTAAAGTAGCTGACATTTTTGAGCAAGAACGTGGATAGCAGGCAGTTGAGAAGAAGAATTCCTAGGGTTAATTCTCTTCCTTTTTCTCTTAATTTCAATTGCTTGTATGAATTCTACTTGTTTGTGATGTTTAATCCGCAAATGAGTGGCTAATTCACCTCTTGCTGAGGTTGACGATAATTGCAGAAGAATGTAATGAATGATTATTTCAGTTTTGATCTTCTCTATAACGGTTGTTCTACCAATTCTTGTTTTTTACTACGGTAATATTTGGCGATGTTAATGTATATTCTAGAATTCCAATTTCGATTTTGAGGAGGCTAATTGGATAGATGTGATTTGGTGGAATATGTTCTTTCTTAGTTGAGAAATTGAGGATGATTTACGTTCAGAGGCAGAAATATATATCTGTAATGTCATAGTAGTCATTTTATGGAATGTGTTATGTATAGCTAGAACACGGGGTTTTGCATCACGAAATGTGTAATGTAAGTCTCGTGATCCTTTGGTGGTGAGGAGTCGAAAGATCCAATCCATGGGTTATTAATTCCTAACTAACAACCGAAGAGAAGATTGACTGATTTTAATTAATAAATTACATCCCTGCATGTTTGCCTTAACCTCAGCTTGTTCATTGCTATTGTTCAGACTTTGATTTACAATATTTACTTAGGTTCACATTGACTATTAATCTTGACTCAAAAGCATTATTTGTTTGGTTGTCTACCTGCATAACGAAATCGTTCACTAGCATTTAGGATAATTACTACCATATTACGGTTCCTGTGGGATCGATACTTGGCTTGAAATAAGGTCACTTTACTACTTGTACGACCACGTGCACTTGCGTGTAGTTGGGTCCGAACAAGCAACTTGCATGTTTTGGGGAGTAGTGTCTAGCACCGAGTAGGACAGGGGTTTAGGTAAATCTCGGGTCTCAGAACTATGTACTAACATAGGTATACATATACATTGGGGCCTCCCTTGTGTGTTTTTCCCTTTCCCCCAAAGGGGCCTCAGCTTGATATTGATATCATGGTATCGTCCTTAACCCTTGCAAGGTTTTGGACAGCTCTGCCTACTTGAGTGTGATAGTTGGGTCATTGCATAAGCTCTATCGTGATGGTACCGGTTATGAGAAGTCTCCCATTGTTCCTCATGATTTCAGTTATTCATGTTCATGACTTATAATATTATGTTTTACAGCAAATTTGAACCAATGATCAGTTTATGAGCTTTTACTTATGATTTTAGCTATGACAAGTCATATGATTTCAATTTTTAACCTTAAGTCATTCTATTTAGATATAATACTTAGCTTATGACTATATATGTCTCAGATTCAGAATTCAGCATACTACTCATTTATATTTTCAGTTAATATTTACTCAGCATGTTTTACGTACCTTATATACTCAGTATATTTCAAGTATTGACCACATACTCTAGGTTGTATCATTTCTTGATACAGGTCTGAGCAATCGGACTCAGTTTCGCCGTTAGTCCAGCTCCTCCGCAGTCCAACTCAATTCCTATTATTGGTGAGCTCTCATCTTCCAAGGACATTCAGTTTAATTTTTTATTATGTTATTTCAGTCTTAGACTTTAGTGAGTTAGTTGGGGTTGTTGTCCCACCAGCTCATCAGACAGTTTAAAAGCTTATCGGACATTATGTAGGCTTTTATCTTTGTCAAGTATTGACTCCGTTGATGATCGTTATGTTATTCAGACTTCCTCTTATTCATGTTTAAGTTTTTAATCTCCACTTTGATGTATGCTCTTTAGTTGTTATGTTCATATCATGGGTCAACTTGGAGCCAGTTGTGGTTCTACGTCTCATGTCTCGGTTTGGGCTTCCATCTCGGGTCGTGACTATATATATATATATAAAAAGCCAAAAAAAGGTTGGACCGCTTTTACAAGAAGTACCAGTTTCCATTATTCAAATATGGACACCCCCCCCCCCAGTTTACAATAAGGTTCTGGAAGACTTTAGAAAGGTTTGAGTACTCCAATAAGCCTCAGTACTATGTGTCATCTACAACTAGACAATCAGTCTAAAGTACACTATTCAGATATTAAGGACATATTACGAGTCTAAGTACTAGACTTTGAAAGTAATGGTAAGGATAATTTATTCCTTATTAAGTTAGTATATGAAGATAAATACTAAGTTGAGCATTATGATAGCTAATTATAAATCTTGTAGGAATGAAGGAGTAGACCTTTTATCGATGGATCTAAATATCGGGGACTCTGATCTATTAATTCTAACTTAGTTCAGCAAGTTAAAAGAAAGTAAAAGTTACACAGGAATGATTGTTAAAAGATTAGTGCAAGAAGAGGTCTCACTCAGATATACAACGTTGAGGATTAGAGTTTAATATTAAAGGAATATAACTTCTTATAAATCTGCGCAAATTAAGGTTGTTACAAGATTCGATAATTAAAAGAAAGCTTAGTACAAAATATATCAAATTATACAAAATCCTTTCAGGAATAGACCACGTGTTTGAGTTGCTATCAAACTTACAAGCAATCCACCCAGAATACATATAAAAATGTATAAAAGATTCCTTTAGTATGGTGTCATTAAATAATGTTTATATTACATAATAAGTACCTCATCAAAAGTTTCTAAAGTTGAGAACTAAAGAGATAGCATCAATAAAATTACTTTAAAGAGCATATATCAAAGAAATGTCGTGGGAAGTCAAGAAAAATGAGAGTTAGATATCCCCACCTATTTTCAAGATAAAAAGGCTCTTATAGTGGCTTATGTATTCTTATACGAGCATTAAATGATTTAACTTATCAGGAAGCTAATCGGTGTATTATGAGCAGGTAGTGTTCGAAATGAAAGAAGAACAGTTCAGAAGTACGATAATTGAGGTGAGTTTTTACTTTTAAGTTATGCATTTCATTTGCATAAATGATGAGTTATACTATTTTAAATTGATTAAATTATTTGAATATTATGTTTGTATCACCCTGTGAGGCGTATAGATTGGTATGCGATAAGTTTTATGTTTTTAGATAGTCCAATTTGCATAGAGAACTCTACTTAAATTTTGAAAAAATCCTAAAAACTCAATTTTATAGATATTGTTGCATACAAATGCACGTGTAAATGTACACAGTTGACAAGTAATATAGGAGGTTAGTCCTAGTATCGATCCCATAGGGACTTGTCAAACAGAGTAAGAAATTTAAGTTAGTAATCAACTATTTAGTTGGGGGGAAAAATTATTGGAAAACATTGTGTGACTAATTATTTTATGAAGGCAGATGAATAGTTAACTAAAGCAACAATTCGTTTTGATTCAAATCAAATGAGAGAAAGATCCAAGGTTATAATTGGTTGACAATCAAGTTGAGTTCTCAAATTGCACGCCAAAATTATTTTTCTGAGTTACTAGTAGCAGGTTAATATCCCTTCCTGAGCCCCTGTCCAAAGTCCCAAAGACTACTCAACTATTTCTAACTCCTATATTTCTATGGTCGTCGATCGATAATGAAGTGCATGTGAAAAAAAAAATTTATCAACTAAACAATGCTAACGGTATATTCCTATCCATGTTAGTAAATCACTCCCCCTTCCCAATAGAGTTTGTGAATAATCTCTACTTTTTCTTATTATGCTTGCAGATTCCCTCTTTCGATTTCAATCTATGAGCCACAAATAGTATTTGATAATTAGCCAGAAAATCAAATAATTAAGGCCAAGAAAAAGTAAGCAACTCAATAAATGAAAAATACTATATTACATGTACAACTTTCAACATCAACTATCATGTCTAAACCATTACCCCAGAACTAAAGTATTTAGCGACTCATAACTTGGTTACAAGATAATGAATCATCAGTGGTAATTGTTTCAAAGACAAAAGAAGATTACAAAAATGAAAACCTACGTAAAGTTCTTGAGTTCTCTTCCTCTTCTCTGTTCCAGACCTGAATACCCTCAAAACTGCGTGTTTGCAATACATATAGGATTTCTAAAATGACTCCAAATGAAAATACCCTTCTTTAAATGAGTGCATAGGTGCACGCCATGCTTTAATTCCATTGTAGCGACGTTGGGTGCTACGTTTAGCGCAATGTGACAGTGCCCTTTTAGCTCTTTGACTTGATTTTTCGTAACCTTGCTTCCCACATTTGGTTTTACACCTAGTATGAACTCCAGGTTGGTTTAAGTGGTTTCTACCCAGACTTCAAAATCTCTCTCTTTCCCATATTTTTAGATAAAACTCTTTATTTTCATTCTGCACATCAAAAATAATAAAGGTAAGCGCAACACCTATTTTTAGCATTAAAAGTATGACTAAACAACCAAATGTGAGGTGAAATGATGGCTAAACATATAACATTTTATCCTCACATCAGTATTACCCTCATTTGAGGATGAAGGATCCTAAGAGGGTAAGGTTATATATCCCGTATATTTTAAAATGACTATCCCACTAAGTTGAAGATGTTCGTGTTAGATTTTCTTTTTTTTCTCATTTTATGTCGTTTGATGATTAGATGTCAGGAGAATAAGGTTACAAATGGTTGGTCATATCAAGAAGCTAATATATGAATATTGTTGAAGAATAAAACAAAAGTTAGAGGCCGAG
>JACEIK010000164.1:405651-433486 GCA_018107945.1 Datura stramonium | reverse complement strand
GTCAGTCAAGCTACTACTCAATCTACATAGGGTACTGTAGACAAGGAGCTCAGGAAGGGGGAGCTCCTCGTGTGTTTATGTCAGACAAGATGTAAATACATCTAATGCAATGGTTATCGGCTATGTTGTTCGAACTCTTTCAGAATGTTATCGGCTCATGTTGGATCCCTCAAAATACCCGTTGATATTTTTGAAAAGTTCAATCAACATGTGTTACATGTCTACTTTCCGCATGTTCTCATCATTCTTTTGCACTAATAGATCCAATGTCTACTTATTCTTGTGTTTTAATACTTTGCGCCGTGCTTGAATAGGAAACTTGTTATACTCGACGTTCCATTTAATGTCTCGACCCCAATGGGAGAGTCCGTCAGAGGGACATAGTTTATCCGGTACACACATTCAAATAGTGAAAAAAATTACTTTAATTATGTAGTATTCAGATTAAAAAGTTATCTTAATGATCAGACATATAAACTGATTGAGACCTTCCAATAAAAAAACACAACAAACGGAGACTCAAGTAATCCATTCCTGGCCATCTGTTTTTTTCTGGCTCTTGTAAATTTATAAGGGGAAAATTTCCCTTTTATGCCAATAGCATATCCTTTTTTTTTTTTTCCGTTTAAATTGTGGTAGACTAAGACAGGACAAAATTAAAGCCAAAAGCCTTTTGAGAATGAAGGGCTAAAATCGAAGCTTGATTTTGAGTGACCATCACATTCACAAAATGACTGGTGAATCCCTCTATGTTGATAAACAGATAAAGCTAGCCACAGCATATTGACACGTGGAAGATAAACCTCCCTTACCCTTCTCCAAAGCACACTATATCCACAAGCCCCTCCCTTGTTCAATCCTCATATCTCAAGTGAGAGAGAGCAAAGAAAAGAATTCTAAAAATGGCTAGTGTTTCAGGTACCATGGTTAGCACTTCTTTCCTTCCAAGAAAGCCAGTTGTGACTAGCCTCAAAGCCATACCAAATGTTGGCCAAGCTCTGTTTGGGCTTAAATCTCAGAGGGGTGGTAGGATTACTTGCATGGCCACTTACAAAGTGAAGCTTGTTACGCCAGATGGACCTGTTGAATTTAATTGCCCAGATGATGTCTACATTCTTGACCAAGCTGAGGAAGAAGGGCATGACCTTCCTTACTCATGCAGGGCTGGTTCTTGCTCATCTTGTGCTGGAAAAGTTACTGCTGGAACAGTCGATCAGTCTGATGGCAACTACCTTGATGATGACCAAATGGCTGACGGATTTGTACTCACCTGTGTTGCTTACCCACAGTCTGATGTTACCATTGAGACCCACAAGGAAGAGGAACTTACTGGCTAAGTTCAACATTTGTTCACCCACCCACCAAAATAAAAAAGAACACTTCATTTGTTTGATGAGCATTTACTTTTGATAATGTACTTCTTTTGTTATCACATAAGATGCCATGTAGCTCTTTTAAATTTATCAACTCTTATCTCCTTTTTAAATAATGATGCAAGTGTTAATTTTCATCTATTTTTAACAAGTTTCAGATTCACCTGCTAAATTGTACGCCATTAGTGAACGGGATTGAAATTTCATGCGCAGATGGCAAATTTCATGTCCAACCAAGACAAAATGGAATTTATCTCATCTGTTTCGCTACATTAGAGAAACACCATTAAAACTTTAGTCTATATATATATATCCAAGGTAATACTTTATTCCATAGTCTTGGGGCTATTGAAAAATTAACAAGTCTCAGATGTGATTACATTTTTTGTCACAAATATATTTTATTAATGACGAGGAAGGCTTTTCATTAATAATTTCTCTGTTATTCCCAAGCCTAGGTGGAAAAGAGTTGCAGGGCGTAAAAACAAAAACATCTTGAAGGTCTAATGTTATCAACTGAAAAATTCCCATGTAAAATTAGGCATATATTCATCCTTGTTCATCAGACTGTCCTTTGCAAATCAATGTATGCTCATTTTGAGTTACGACATTGAAGCCTAAACTAGTTTTATCATAGTGAAGTGGTCTCCCTTGCCAGATAGCAAAGGCAACAATAAATACTCGTGTAAAAAGGGCTTATCCCGTGCACGAAATGCTCTGGGCTAGTCGGATAGTGTAGCTGGGTGTATAATGTACAGAAAAAATACTAGTGTAGCATGAGAAAAATTCATGTCTTTAGGAACAGCTCGAGGAGAGTTTCCGTCTTGTCTGCATCATCATCATTATCCACATTCTCCAGAGGTTCAGATGAATGCCTCTCATCATCCACAATCTCCTCTGTACTAGTGACCAGAGCATCACATGAATATTCCCTGTTTCTGAAAGATGGTTCATGTTCTGGTTGGTTTGAAGTTTCAACAATCCAATCTTCTTGCTGATCATTCAACAAAACATTCTCATCTAGGTGGTGAAATGAGCCTCTAGAGGAACATGGAGATAAAGTTACTGACGCCACTGTTGCTATCTCATCCCCCTCATCAATTGTCGATCCAAGGGAACATGTTGATCTAGTAGTTATAGAGCGTAGAGCATCTCGTTTTGACCTGTCCTTCACTCTTTTACACCAACTGTGAAGTGAGTCTCGAACACTTTCAGCTACAAGAGCCTTTCCACACCGCGTTCCCATCTGTAACCAAAAGTTTATGCAAAGATGATTTCAGACTCTATGTGACTAGCCCAAGACTAGTTCACTTGGCATTTCAATACTTGCTATGTATTATTCTAGAGATACAATAGAGAAAAGGATCACCTGTGAGATAATCACGTTTAAAGGAACAGTGCTGTGGCTACACCAGAACTGCACAAGAACCCTGTTCAAAGAGTGAGTACCAAATAGGTCTACTAGGGTTTTTATGAAATAGGAGAAAGGGTCAGAAATACCCCTCTACTTTCATCTATTAGCTAAGTTTGTCCCTAGTTATACTATTTAGCCAAATATGCCCTGTCGTTATTAAGCTTAACAAATATACTCCTCAATTGGACGAAGTCCCCTAAAATCAATTAAAATTACCCATTTTTCTTAAATAATCCGGATCCCTCTTTTAACCCGACCCAACCCACCTAATCAAACTAACCCATATGAAATATACCCAAAAAGAACTCACGGATTACATTGAATAAGAGTAATTAGTGTTTTACAATATTCTTGCATAAACCATTGATGGAGATTGAAGATTGGAGCAGGTCTTTGGTCTGGTCGTTTACAAGAGAACACAGATTACCTTGAAATGAAGAAATGAACTGAAAAACAAGGAGGTTTTTAGAGATTGGAGGAGGTCTGGTCATTTTCTTCCTTTGACCCACGAACTGAAGCTACCATTGATGGAACTTCAATGGCTGCCAATTGGGGGAAAATGAAATAAAAAATAATAAGCAAAAGCCGTAAATACTACCATTACCAAGTAATGTTTTGTTAGTTACTCTCAAAAAGGGACGAACAGAGCTGTGCTCTCTGGTTTCGTTCACAGCAAGGAGCTTGGAAGTTGGGTTTCACTTGAATTTTACACATCAGGAAGGGGCAACAACGGCAAAAATATTGTAAACCACTAATTACTCTTATTCAACGTAACCCATGATTTCTCTTGGGTATATTTCGATAGGCTAGTTTGATTAGGTGGATTGTGTCCGGTTAAAAGAGGGCTTTAGGTTATTTAAGGAAAATCGGGTAATTTTAGTCGAATTAGAAAAATTCATCCAATTGACGGGTGCATTTGTTAAGTTTAGTAACAGCAATAGTATATTTAGCCCTATAATATAACTAGGCACAAACTTAACTAATAGCCAAAAGTAAAAGGGTATTTTTTACCCTTTTCCCTTATGAATAATCCATATGACTAAATTATATAAAATATCTATTAGAGATCCTCTATGCATCTTAAAGAATGAGGTAGTATCTGAACTGCCCAAGAACCATTTTCAAAGAATGCAATTTCTACAACAATAACATAATCAGTGTAATTCCACAAGTGGGGTTTGGGGAGGATAAGATGTACGTAGACCTTACCCCTACTTTTATGGTAGAGAGACTTGTTTTTGATAGATCGTTATCTCAAAAGAACACTTATCCAAATATAATTGCAAGAATAATATGACAATAAAATAGCAACACCAAAGCAATTAGAAAAAATACCGGTATCACAGATACAACCAATGAAGCAACAGGAAACAATAAACCGAAATAAAAAAACCACTACTCACTTACTAAATAGTGATACTACTAAAAAGAGAAATGTAGCGAAGTAAATTGACCCTTTAAAGGTGTTACACCACTCGACTACTTAATAACCTTCTATCCTAATCCTCGACCTCCAAATCTTCCTATCTAAGGTCATGTCCTCAGTCAGTTTGAGGTGAACCATGTCCTGTTGAATCACCTTTCATAGTTCTTTTCCGACCTACCTCTACCTCTCCTAACACCTATTATGGCTAACCTCTCACACCTCCTCATTAGTACATCCGCGCATCTTCTCTGCACGTGCCTGAACCATCTCACCCTAGCTTTCTTCATCTTGTCCTTCACAGAGGTTACTCCTACCTTACCCCGAATATCTTCGTTCCTAATCATATCCCTCCTAGTATGCCCACACATCCATCTGAGCATCCTCATCTGCTCTACCTTCATCTTTTGACACATGAGCATTTTTGACTGGCCAACACTCCGCCTCATACAACTGAGTAGGTCTAACCACCACTTTGTAAAACTTACCTTTAAGCCTTGGTGACACACTTTTATCACACAAAATCCCACAAGCGAGCCTTCATTTCATCCATCTCACTATAATGCGGTGCACCACATCCTCATCAATATCCTCGATACCTTGTATTATGGACCAAAGATAATTAAAACTACGTCTTCTAAGAATAGCTTGTGTATCAATCTTCACCTCCACTTTCGCCTCATGTGATATGTCACTAAACTTGGACTCCAAGTACTCTGTCTTACTCCTGCTTAATCTAAAACCTTTACATTCTCAAAATCTTCAGCCTCTCATTAACTCTTCACACGTCTCGTCAATCAAAACTATGTGATATAATATCAAATATGAAAACAAAACCCTAACAATAAAGGAAAGATAGGAGAAGGACAAGTAAAGGAACTAATTGACAATAATAGCTATAGAAAGCTATAGGGAATTAGTTATTAATCGAATCTAAACCTTGCAAAATCATAGGGAAGACAAACAACAAGTACCTCATAGCATGAGGATTAGGGCAATGGTTACGAAACCTAGCAACATGCAACGATGTGCAAATATGTGATATAGCCAAGCATCAACTATTTTTATGAAGGACAAACTTTCACATGAAGCACTAAGAACTTGGTTAGTCCAAGACGGTAGAGTGACAAACGCACACACATTCAAAGGGTCGTTGAGGTCAAAAGAAAAGATTATCCACCCATCTTGGTGAAGATAACAATTGATCGCCCGATTAAATTCCCTTTCCCACATAAGATCTTCCACCTACACAAGAGTGGGCATCATCATATGCAAATAGATAGTAAAGAAAGGTGTCACTCAAAATGACTTCATCCAAGGTATCATCATATATAAGCTCATTAGATCATGGACATAATAAAGCATATCATTAAGAATTTGAATACTCAATGAAGAAGTAATCATTTGAAAGCGAGCATCACCTTTTTTCTCAACATCCCATAGTGGGTTATCATACAAGTTGTAGCCTTCACGAAGAGCTACATAGACATCATATTCCGCACCACTAGATACATCATTAAAGATGATCTCATCATCATCAAATAAGACATTATACTTTAAGAGAGAACAATCAATCAAAGACGAAAGGTCAAAGCGTGCAATCTTATTCTCAAAAAGACAAATGTCATCCTTTAAAGAATTTTCATTCATATGACCTTTTTGAGCAAAACAAGTAACAGGATCTTCAAAAAGAGACATGCTCAAAGAGTCACTCCTATTCAAATGACCAACCCTATCAATGTCATCACTAAATTGAGATTCACTTAACACATCACCAAATACCTCAATTAGTGAACTATCACTACAAATAAGTTGATCATTACAAGCTTCACACGATAATGTAATATCATTCAAATCACAAGTGTTAAAACTAGGTGGACACAAATTGATCTTGCAAGAAGGATCAATTTGGTCACTCAATAGGATCAACCAATGTATGAACCCTCTCAATAAAGACATTATCAATATATTGTTGGATAACTTTCAAACAGTTCAAAGGAAAATATTTTGGCAATTTCATTTAGAATCATTAAATTCACATGAAGACAAGCTATCACTCACACTTTGTTCATTTGGAATATTTGAAGTGCCAAGTTTAGCTATTGTACCTTGAAGACAAGAAGGATACTCTTTACCTTGGGGTGAAATTCCCCTCAAAGTGTTGGAACACACTTCAATCCTGATGCTGGGCATATTTCTATGCCCATTTGCCTTATTTTTGCCCATCTTTTACCTTGTTTTGAATTTATAATTCTTATGAAATGCATAAATTCATATATTTGTGTGTTTTGTATGTTAACAAACGATTTGAGGTGTTTTGAGCAGGAAACCAAGGGAAAACGACCTAAAATGAACCAAGGTTGAAGGTTTGAGAAGATGAGAAGAAGGTTCAAGGGCTATGGCTGGCGCCCAGTCCTCAACTTCATGAGATAATTTCATTATTTCTAGGGCTATGGCTGACGCCTCACGCCAAGTCCTTAACTTCAGAGGATGTTCATTCAACACCTTGGCGAGATGGAGGGTGTGGAGCCCTAGAGCGTTCCAAACTTAGAGAAAATTCCCAAAGTTGTGGTGGATGGAGGGGGCTGCATGCCAAAGGGGTCCTAATGTTCATAAATTTGACTAACACTTTGGTGCTATGGTGAGAGTGGCGCGCCATAGGTATTAGAAGTGCAGAAAATTGGTTAATTCCTCGGTGAGATAGGTGGGGCGGTGCACCAGGCCTATCCCGGAGCTACTCTTCAGAGAAAATTTGACTAACTCTGTGGTGAGATAGGTGGGGCAGCGCACCAGACCCATTTCAAAGCTGAAATTGCTGATTTTTGTTAGAGTTTTTAATCCTTTTTAACTCTAAGAACATAAATAAAGGCAAGAAGAAGAGAAGAAATATTTTGCTGCTGGAAAGATGATTTTTTCATTGAGCTGAAATGTTGTTTAAATAGAAAAATATTCAACAGCTAGACCCTAGATTTAAGCAACTATCTTGCACATGATTCCATGATAAACAACCTCCTAAAAATCATAACAAACTCCTAAAAAACAGCAACTAAGTTACACTGCAGAAGCTAGCTAAAAACAGAAGAAAAACAAGCAACTTCCTTTGACTAGTTACTGCAGTAACTGAGGCAATTAATCAACATTCCTCCTTGCTTCAGTTGCTGCAAATTCCAAGCCTTTCTCTGAGAAATTCAAATCTACTCCTTGTCAAGGCTTTGGTAAACATATCTGTCAGTTGAAGATCCGTCTTGCAGTACTTTAACCCAACAGATCCTTCTTTTTGCGCGTCTTTGAGAAAGAATAATTTGATATTAAAATGCTTGATTTTGCCATGAAAAACAAGATCATTTGAGATAACAATAGCTTCTTGATTATCCACAAACACCTCTGTGCACTTTTCTTGATTTAAATTCAGATGAAGCAACACTTTTCTAAGCCATAAGGCTTGATTTGCAGCAGTTGTTGCTGCAATGAACTCAGCTTCAGCAGTAGATTGTGCAATAATCTTTTGCTTTTTAGAACACCAAGAAAATACCCCAGAGCCAGGATTAAAACAATAAACCGAAGTGCTCATGTCATCAGAAGAACCAGCCTAGTCGCTATCAGAATACCCCTGCAAAACGTACTTCTGATTTGCACAGAACTTGATTCCAAAATTCAGTGTTACCTTAACATATCTTATCACCCTTTTAGCTGCTCTAAAATGAGTGTTAGTTGCACAATTAGTGAATCTAGATAGGAGACTTACAGCATATAAAATGTCGGGTCTAATTGCTGTAAGATACATGAGACATCCAACCAAACTCCTGTAAAGAGTCTCATCCACTTTTTCAGCTTCATCATTTTTGCTCAACTTCTCCTTCTGACATATTGGAGTAGTTGTCTCTTTGCAATTTTCCATTCTAAACTTTATCAAAATGTCTTTTGCATACTTCTTTTAACAGATGAACACCTCTTTTTGCTCTTACTTGATTTCCATTTCCAGAAAATAAACCATTTCTCCCATGTCTGTCATCTCGAAAGTATGTTGCATATCTTCTTTAAATTTCTTAACAAGTTCATCATTGCTTCCTGTAACCAGCAAGTCATCTACATATAATGAAATAACAATAAAATTGATTTCATCACCTTTAATGTAAAGAGTAGCTTCGCTAAGGCTTTTTCTAAAACCCAGCTGCACCAAATGTTCATCAATCCTGCTGTACCAAGCTCTGGGTGCCTGCTTTAATCCATACAAAGCTTTCTTGAGCTGATACACTTCATCTTCATGTCCTTTAACTGCAAATCCTTCAGGTTGCTCAACATAAATTTCGTCCTCAAGAAAGCCATTCAAGAATGCTGATTTAACGTCTATCTGAAACACTTTCCAACCCTTTTGTGCAGTTATAGCCAACAATAATCTTATGGTTTCTAATCTAGCAACAGGAGCAAATGTATCAGAAAAATCAATACCAAAAATTTGAGCATACCCCTTTACAACAAGTCTGGCTTTGTGCTTGTTGATAGAGCCATCTGCATTCAACTTGGTTCTAAAAATCCACTTCACTCCTATGACTTTCCTTTCTTCGGATCTTTTCACAAGTTTCCAAGTTTGATTCTTCTCAATCATGATGAGTTCTTCCTTCATTGCAGCTTTCCACTTTGGATCTTTTTCTGCTTCCCAAAAATCTGTTGGCTCAAGAAAAACCATATTGCATCTCTGATAGATATAAGAGAGAGATCGTGTGCCTCTTATTGGGACGTCATCTACCAATTCATCTTCTTTCAGCTGGAGCGTTGTACTTTGATCTGGAATTAATACCGATTGTGATTCTTTCCAGTTCCATTGTTCATCCTCCATGAAATGCACATCTCTACTTATCAGAATTTTTCTTGTATGAGGTTGAAAAACTCTGTAGGCCTTAGAAACAGTGTTGTAACCCACAAATATTCTAGCTTCCGCCTTTTTATCAAGCTTATCTCTTTTAGTCTGTGACACATAAGTAATGCACAAGCATCCAAACACTTTGAGATTTTTTAAAAAAGGTTTATAAACCATACTAGACTTCAAATGGTGTTTTTCCTTCTAATGCTTTTGTTGGAAGCTTGTTGAGTAGAAAAACTGAGGTATGTGCAGCTTCTGCCCAGAACTCTTTTGGGCAAACACTTCTCGTACAACAAACATCTAGCCATCTCCATTATGGTATGATTCTTCCTCTCACTAACTCCATTTTGTTGTGGAGTATATGGAGTAGTGAGTTGGTGTTCAATCCCAGCTTCTTCACAAAATATATTGAATTGTTCAAATGTGTATTCCTTTCCATTTTCAAACCTTAAAGCTTGAATCTTACACCCACTTTGAGTTTCGGTCCACTGCTTGAGTATCCAGAAAATGGCAGCAACCTCTGACTTGAACCTGAGAAAGTAAATCCAGCACTTTCTTGTATAGTCATCAATGAAAACTATGTAATACTTACTTCCTTTGAGTGACAGAGTTCAGTGAGGACCAGCCAGATCTGTGTGGATTAATTTTAGTTTTTTAGTAGCTCTCCAAGTTGCTTTCTTGAAAGGAAGCCTTGTTTGCTTGCCAAATCGACAAGTTTTGCAATCTGGTATTTCATCTTCAAGGTTAGGAAGCCCTTGAACCAAGTATTTCTTTTGTAAGTTCATTACAGCAGCATGGTTGAAATGTCCGAGCCTTTTTTGCCAAACTTCTGCATTGATCTTAATTGCAGAATAAACTTTTTGCTCATGCTCTAAAGGATTCAATATAAAACTCTTTTCCTTTGTCATTACTTTGAACAAATTTTTCCCATCTTCATCCTTGATTTGACAATAATTTATTTCAAAGAGAAGTTTGAAACCATTCTCAAGAATCTGGCCAACACTTAACAAACTATGACTTATATTAGGTACAAAAAACACGTCTTTGATTAGTTTTTTACCTGAAGAGCTCCTCATCTTCTTGACTAACTACCTGTGCAGCATTATTTTGTTGAGTGTTGTCTTTGCAAATCTTTTGATGATGTCCCATTTTCTGACATTTCTCACACTGCTGATCTGGCCTTCTCCCGCATTTGAACGGTGGATGACCCTTCTTTCCACAATGCTTGCAAGGAGGAAAATCATGTTTTGTTCCCCTAATTATCCTAGGAGAATGAGAACCTGAGTTTTCCCTCTTGTTCCACTTCTTCTTTCATTTGTCTCCCTGGTTTGACTGAACTTTTTTGCAGGTAGTGCACCCTCAACAGATCCTTCAGACCTCATAAGTCTTCTCTGTTCTTGTGCCTGCAAAGAATTTAATAGTTCCGCCAAACTAATTTTTGACAGATCCTTAGAATTTTCCAGTGAGGAAATAGTTGCTTCAAACCTTTCTGGGACTATTACAAGAATTTTTTGAACCAATCTGGAATCAAAAAATTTCAGAGCCAAGTAATCTTATATTGTTGGCAATGTTGAGTAATCTATCAGAATACTCTTTGACTGTCTCTCAATCCTTCATCTTCTGGAGTTCAAATTCTCTAATTAGGTTGAGAATACGCATTTCTTTGATCCATTCATCTCCTTCATATTCTTTCTTTAGGAAATTTCATACCTCAAACGCTGATTTCATTGTCATAATCCTGACAAAGATTTCAGATGAGACTGCAGCAAATAACGTCGCTCCAGCCTTTGATTTTCTTGTTTTCGTCTCCTTGTGATTCCTTATCTGCGCCATGGTTGGATTTGCAGGCAAGGGAAGAACTTCGTAGTCCTCCTCAACAGCTTCCCAAAGATCATTTGCCTCCATATGAGCCTCCATTCTGGCTGCCCAGATATGATAGCTTTCACCTTTGAAGACAGGTGGTGCTAGTGCAGTGAAAGGAGTTTTTGAATCCATAGAAGAAAAAAAAAGAAATGTGTTTCCCTCAATTACAGGTCCCTTAAGAAGAGTGTTTTGACACCACTTTTGTTAGAGGTTTTAGTCCTTTTTTAACTCTAAGAACATAAATAAAGGCAAGAAGAAGAGAAGAAATATTTTTTTGCTGGAAAGATGATTTTTTCATTGAGCTGAAATGCTTTTTAAATACAAAAATATTCAACAACTAGACCCTAGATTTAAACAACTACCTTGCACATGATTCCATGATCAACAACCTCCTAAAAATCACAACTCCTAGAAAACAGAAACTAAGTTAACATTGTTGAAGCTAGCTAAAAACAGGAGAAAAACAAGCAACTTCTTTTGACTAGTTACTGCAGTAACTGAGGCAATTAATCAACAATTTTAAAGCTAAGTGTTAGAGGGCAGAAGAGTCATTTGAAGGCTCAACTATAAACACATCCTCTAGGGCGTTTGTTAGGCATCTTTTGATCATTTTTACATTCCGTATTTCATTTGTGGAGCTTGTAAGCTGTTTAGAAGAAAGACAAGTTCTACACTAGGCTTCTTCTCTTCTTTATTATGTTACTTTTGAATGATGATGATTAAGTAATTGTTTTTCCACTTCATGTTTCTCCTACGACTATAGAAATATAGGCATTAGGGTTCATGAGATAATTCTTGGATGCTAGGGATAGTGGCAAGAAATGGGATAGTAACTTGCAACTAGCAACGACAAGAAGAATCGTTCTAGTGTAATAACGTCTTGAAAATTCAACTTGAAACTAAACAAGAGTCATTTCTCTAGATTTTCATCATCATTTAAGTAAAAACCAAGCATGCAACAATCTTTAGTTTGTTTTAGATTTAAAGTTTTATTAGTTAATTCTCCAAACCATTCCCCATTTCAATTGTTTGTTAGCATAGCAAAATAAAGTAATAACCTTATAATGATCAAACTGACAAGTCTCTATAGGTACGATAATCGGGGCTTCCAGTCCTATATTACTCGACGACCATGTGCGCTTGCATGCACTTGGGCGACATCAAAGTCGTTTGTCCAAGGAGACGATCATAGTCATTATCATATCAAGTGTGGCTCCCATATTAGAAACTTGTTCCTCCATCCGTCGCCCTTGTACCTAAAAGATTCCTTACTTAGAGGACAAATAAAAAGGTTAGATTGGTATTGTGGCAACTATCTCACTTCACTCCATACAATTTTCCATGATTCACTCCCTTGCTCCTCTCAATCTTTTATGTCTCATATCCATGAGTCTCGAAATATGTGTCCAAGAGCCCTCGGTAAAGATTAGGAGAAGTGGGTGGAAAGAGAAGTGTCCCTCTTTCGTCCATCCATTACATAATCGTACCACTATTGTTCATACGAAATCTCATGCTTTTGTAACCAAGTATGCCCCAAACATAAGTTGCAAGTGTCCATGGGAAGCACATCACACCAAACTTCCTCTTGGTATTCACCAATTGACAAGGAGATCTTCGCACGCTCACTAACCCAATATCCTTCCTTGTTAAAGTGAGTGTCTCGTTTCAACACAGACGATATACCTAACAATTCAACCACATTAGGAATGATGGAGTTGCATAGTAATAGTCATCAAAGATAAGATAGAATCTCGTACAAACATTAATATTCTTGTTTCAAGGATTCGCCTCCTTGGGTATACCTTTCCCCGAAACATTAGGTTTTCTTATAACTCCTTGTACCTACAAAATGAGCAAATAAGATAAGCAATAAAAGCTCCTCACTATCACTCGTATTTGCACTCCTTTGTTCTTGGCTAGCACCACTTAAATTATCTCACGCACTTGTGCCTTTTGCCTCTCTAGGATCCAGCCAACATTGCTATTCAATTCGGTCAATCGCTTGTCAAGAGTCTCAAACCAACCTTAAGGATAGAACGGATTTTGATTTCAAGAATACGGACGACTCTAAAACTAACAGAAATGAGCCAAGAAATTAGCAATGAAGCAAAACAAGAAAAGCACAAGAAAGAATTGGCACGAAAAAAATCAGACACAAAGAACTTGATAATATTTAATAGGGTAAATTACTATTAAAATCAAGTTATGAAGTCAACGACGTAGGAAAATATTGATAAGAAACCAATGGATCAAGATTCGGACTAAGAAAATCGTGTTTGAAGTGGTTGAAATCATTCAAGGGCTGAGAAGTTTGTGGGAACGAACTCAATTTGTTGGAATGAATTGTGGCTAGCCTCTGGGAGTTTGTTGGAACAAACCGGGGCTGGCTCTGGGTGAGTTCATGGGAACGAACTATGTTTTTGGACCAAATTCCTTTAGCAATAGTTTGTGGCAATAAACTACGTTCGTTGGAACAAACGAGGGCCGATCTTCCAATAGAGTTCACTGCCCAGGTACACGAAAAAGTTCGTGGGAACGAACTGAATGCACGAACAATCACTGAAAATACTAAAAATGCTGAATTTTAAAAATTCTTGAGCCCACTTTACTTAATATTTACTACTTTTGGGTCTCAAAACACCTTTTCCCACTTTTTCAATTGGGGTCTTGAATCAAATGTACCTTTTTTTGCTTTTTCTTCCCCAAGAAAAAGCTCAAGAACACTTTGAATATTCAAAATTCCAACACCCCTCAAATCTTCTTGGAATAGCCTTAAATTTTTGGAGCAGACTCTTTCCGAGCTAGAGAACAAACCCTAATATCTTTTAAACTCAAATTTCACCTTAATCAACACGACTCATCTTCAAGTTCATCAAACCTTGAAGCTCAACAAAGGTGAATTCTACTTCAGAACTCCAAACCAATTGAAATTATGGATTTAGACTCAAATAACACAAGGGAATGCAAATCTAGTGTCAAAAACAACAATAAAAACATGAATTAAAGTGAAATTTTTCTAAATTTTAGTGAATTTTCTTTCTTGTTTTTTTTTGCAAAATCAAGACTAGATTTGTGGGAACAAATCTATACCCAGCTCTGATACTAATTGATACAACATCAAATACGAAAACGAAATCCCAAAACTAAGAACAATAAAGGAAGGATAGGAGAAAGACACAAGTACAGAAATTAATTGATAATAATAGCTATAAAAAGCTAAAACCTTCAATTAATTGAACCAAAACAAGCACCAATTCTATAAAGATATCTTCAAGAGGAATGAATCCTCAAGAAAGCAATCCCATCAATATTGGGTGGCAACAAAGACCCTAGCCTCAACTCTCACAAGAGTATCCAAGTCTAAAGGAGCTATTCTCCACTATTTATAGCCTAATCTAACTATTACATAAATATCCTTAATGAAACAAGGGTCTTCTTAATCTACTTAGGCATGATGACTTGTGACTTTAAGAATAGTCACTTTTTGCATAAGTAGCTTCCTTCTCTGTGCCTAAGTAGTCTTCCAAGTAGAGTCTTGTACTTCCATTTTAGTATGTTTTTGAGCTTCAAGGCTTTAATCCAAGCACCCTCTAAGCATCTGAAGTAATGATTTGATGAAAGACCCTTGAACTCCACTTTGCAAGGTCTTAATGAAACTTGATTTGCATCACTATGTCATCTACAAACAACATACACCATGGCATCTCCCTCTATATATGTCGAGTCAAATCATCCAACATTAAGGCAAAGAGAAACGGGCTAAGGGCTAAACCCTAATGCAACCCCATCACAGCCAAAAAGTATTCTGAATCTCCTCCTACTATTCTCACCCAGGTTCTGGCACTATCATACATGTCGTTAATTTCCCTGATATAAGCCACAGGTACACTTCTAGACTCCAAACATCTCCACAGAACCTCCCTAGGGACTCTATCATTGACATTTTCTAAGTTAATAAACACCATATGTAAGTCTCTCTTCATCTCCCTATACTGTCCCGCCAGTCTTCTTACAAGGTGAATGGCTTCTGCTGTGGACCGTCCAGCATAAATCCAAATTGGTTTTCAAAGATGATCACATCCCACCTCATCCTCATCTCTACCACCCTCTCTCAAACCTTCATAGTATGGCTTAGCAGCTTTATATCTCTATAGTTGTTGTAATTTGGATATCACTCTTGTTTTTGTACACCGAAATCATAATACCCTCCCTTTATGTTTTCAACATTCTAGTCGTCCTAAAGATCACATTAAACAACCGAGTCAGCCACTTCAACCCTACTTCTCCTACAATCTTTTAAAAATCCATAGGAATCTCGCTTGATACAGTTGCTCTTCCTCTCTTCATCTTACGAATCACCCCCTCAACCTCCGTAAAATTTATGCTACTACAATACCCAAAATTCTTACGACTCTCAGTGTGCTCTAACTCTCCCAGCACGATATCCCTATCCCCCTCTTCATTCAAGAGCTTATGAAAATGAATGCAGTTTCTAGTTAACAAAAATATCTGCTGAGGGTCCACAGTGCATTATAATAGTACTACAAGACAAGTAACAATAAGAAACCAAGATACAAGTGTTGATAGTTAGTCTTCAATTTGATTTTTATTCCATGCTTTACTCTATAAAGACAGCCTAACAACTCCTATTTAGTTCAACAACTATTAGGAAGTCATAACAGCCATCAATGCAAGGCATTCCATAAGGACCCAAATTCTTATGTAACACTTGGCAATTATCTCTTCTGGCTTTGATGGCCATTGATACCTTATTTTGAAAGTTCCCTGAACTTATGAAGTCTTGTTTCTAAAGTAGACCAATTTGGTAACATGCCGCCAAACCATTTTTCATTAACATAATGACACCGGGCCTTTTGTAGCCCACTTTACTGAATCAGCTTCTTTATTTTTGGTACCAACAATTAAGAATTGTTTTCCCCTACTTACAGCATCAAAAACTAAATCACAAGCTTTTGATAAAAAATAAGCAGTTCTAGTAAGATTTGTAATATGAATACCCTTACGCTTTGCAGAGATATAAGGCGCCATTTTGGGAAATCTGGGATGGGGGTACCGGATAGGGATGATATGTGGGTTAGTGGAGCTTCCAAGATAAGAGTTGGGTCTTGGAACATAAGGACGTTAACAGGGAAGTCCATTGAGCTAGTGAAGATTCTCAAGAAGAGGAAGATTAACATAGTTTGTGTTCATGCAACCAAAATGGTAGGAACTAAGGCGAGAGATGTGGACAGGTATAAGTAGTGGTACTCGGGAGGTACAAGGGATAGGAATGAAGTAGGAATCCTAGTAGATAGAGAGTTGAGGAAACAAGTGATGGAGGTTAGGAGGCTTAATGATAGGGTGATGATGATTAATTAAGCTAGTTGTTGGAGGATCCATTTTAAACACTATTAGCGCTAACGCACCACAAAGCGGAATTGGACGAGGAGGTCAAGATACTCTTTTGGGAGGTTTCGGACGAGGTGTTGAGAGGCATACCGCATACGGAGAAGCTTTTCTTAGGGGGAGACTTCAATGAACACGTCGGCATTATTCGAGTGGTTATGATGATATTCATGAAGGATTTGGTTTCGGGGACAAGAATAAAGGAGGAGGCTCACTATTGGTGTTTGCTAGGGCATTTGGGTTGGTGATAGCCAACTCGAGGTTCCCAAAGAAGGAGGACCACTTGGTAACCTTTTGTAGTTCGATGGCTAAGACTCAGATAAATTAGTTGCTCCTTAAAAAGGATGATAAAAGTCTTTGTAAAGATTGTAAGGTTATCCCGAGAGAATCTTACAACTCAACATAAGCTTTTGGTGATGGATTTGGAGATCAAGAGGAAGAAGGTTGTGGACGACAGACCGAGGATCAAATGGGGTAGATTGAATAGGGTTAGTGCCATAGAAATGAGGGATAAGTTGTTGGCTATGGGGGCTTGGGAGAGTAGGGGGATGTGGACATTATGTGGCATAGGACTTCTAGTGGTATTAGGGTAGCAGCTAGAGAGGTGCCGAGGGCCGCGAAAGGCCATGTTAGTGTGCATCGAGGATACTGGTGGTGGAATGGAGAAGTCCAAGGGAAGGTGGAGGCAAAGAAGGTGGCGCACATGAAGTTGGTGGAAAGTAGGGCCGAGGAGAAAAAGAGAACAAATCAGTAAAAATATAAGATAGCGAGGAAAAAGGCAAAGTTAGTGGTTATGGCAGCAAAAACAGTAGCTTTTGAATGTCTGTATATAGACTTAGGGTGTGGACAAGAAATTGTACAGGAGTTACCAAGGTGACAAAGAGGAGGGCCCATTATCTAGACCAAGTGAAGTGCGTCAAGGATGAGGATGGCAAAGTACTAGTGGAAAAGGCCCTCATCAGACAGAGATGGAAGACATACTTCCATAAACTCTTGAATGAAGAGGGCGATAGTGTCACTAAGTTGGGAGATTTGGAGCACTCAGAGAGGCATCGCAGTTTTGGGTACAATAAGCGTATAGGGATTGAGGAGGTCTAGGTAGTTATTTATAGGATGCGTGGAGGTAGAGCGATTAGGGCAGATGAGATCTTGATGAAATTTTGGAAGAGTGAAGGTAGAGTGGGTTTGGTGTGGCTAACTAAGTTGTTTAATGTCATTTTCAAGACGGCAAGGATGCCCGAAGCATGGAGATGGAATACGATAATTTTGTTGTACAAGAATAAAGGTGACATTCAAAATTGCAACAACTATAGGGGTATCAAGCTGCTAAGCCACACTATGAAGGTGAGGGAAAGGGTGGTGGAGCTGAGGTGAGAAGGGGTGTGGCTATATCCGAGAATCAATTCGAATTCATGTCAGGGTGCTCAACTATAGAAAGCCATTTATCTCATAAAGAGACTGGTGGAGCAGTATAAAGAGAGGAAAAAGAACCTACACATTGTGTTCATCGATCTTGAAAAAGCTTACGACAAAGTCCCATGAAAGGTGATGTGGAGATGCTTGGAGGCTAGAGGTGTGTCGGTGGCGTATATTAGGGCAATCAAGGACATGTACAAGGGAGCACAAACCTGGGTCCGAACAGTGTGGGGAAGGAGGGGAGGGCTCGAAGCACTTTCCAGTTTTAATAGGGTTGCACCAGGGATCAACCTTTAGCTAGTTTCTATTCACCTTTGTACTAGATACATTGACATGGCAAATTCAGGGGGAGGTACCATGTATATGTTATTTGCAAATGACATAGTTTTGATTAACGAAATGTCACGTGACACTGCTTCATCAGGACTATTTATTAAATATGTATATATAATTGGAAGGGAAAAACCAAAAAAAGGATAAATATAATAAAGTGACACTACTTGGCGTAAAGAGCATTGCAACTCATTTGGTCAGGTGCTTCAATTTCCAACTTGAGGGCCTGAGTTCGACACTCCGCGGCTTCTTTTGCAAGTTAACAAAACTCTGGACCAATTATTTGAGGAATGAAGTTTTGCTGCCCCAATTGTTGTACTATCTTTTTTTCCTTTCCTCTTCTTTCTCGTCAATGAATTTAATTAAGATCAATTTGCAGAACTAAACAAATGATGATTTTTTTAGTGATCATTTGGTACCTCATATATATCAAAAAATTGTTTAGTATTATTTTTAATGAGGTTATTTTAAATTCATTTCAAAAATTGAACATACATCAAGTTGAATTATAGTAATATATGTGACTTTAATTTTATTTATATTGTATTCTATTTTTAATGTGACGTAATAGCATTTTATTTATTTATTTTTATATTAAAATATGACACTGCTTACGAAAACTCCTATGTACATCACTGCTTAAGAGTATAATGGGGTGCTTTCTTTTAAGAGAAGTTTTCTGGGACAACTAAATATAGAAAATAGGATAATGGATTTGGCTACTAACTTTAACTTCAAAGGGGATGAGGTAGGTGGTCAAGGCGTATAACACATACCCCGAAATCAATCTGATGATAACCATTGCATGGTTCTTCATGAAGCACGACCGCTCCTTCAATCCCCACTGCACAATTGAATTAATACTGTTATGAAGCGAATCATTGATCTAAATGAACAAAACTTCGTCCGGAGAGAAGAACTTCTAAGCCAATACAAAGTACACGATTTGAGAATGAGAATAACTAATGTAATTCTAGATGCAAGAACAATTAATTGAACCACAATTAGACAAGAAAGATGAGATACAAGAATATGATTAAGAAATGGAAATGAGGGGGAATAGGTTTGAGAAGAAAAGAAGGGATAATCCAACAATTAAAATACATTAATCATTAGAGCCAATCCAAGGTGAAAGAGAAATGAACTAATACATGAAAAGTCTTATTTAGAGTATACAAGAGAGATTCATTGAAGAGATAAGGAAATACTCCCATAAACTCACACAGAGTATTTCTTCTATCTATGATGCAAATCGAGGTACCAATGTCGAGAGCAAGAATGAGTGTGTGGGTTATCTTGGATATAGGAGCCTTCAATCACTCACGAAGAGCTTAAAGTGTCATGGAAGAATCATTAAAAGAGCTTTTAAAGTCCATAACATGTTCAAATGGATTTATGAGGGAAGTGGTGACAATCAAGGACGACATCAAGGGCTTTGGACCATTCCTCCAACCGTCATGGGCTTGAAGGATTTAAAGAAAGCATGGAAGGTAGATTTCAAGGCCACCAATATGCCCAAATGACTATTTTTTATAATTTAATCATTCTTGCAGTTTGAATATCTTTGCAAGACTAGTATAAATAATATTTTAGGTCTTTCACATTAAGGTAGTTAGTTTTGGATATTGAGTTACACCGTTGAGCTTAGGGTCATTCTCTTTTATCTCTTCATGAACACTTCTTGGATTCTTGGTAAGAATTCTATTGTATGAGTTCATTCTCTCTTACACGGTTTAATCTAGTACTTCAATGTGTGTTTAGTTGTTGGATCGGCCTTTCTTTCTTCTAATTTCTATTCTCCCCCATCTAATTTCTTTTTTCACTAGCTAATCCTTTGATTTTATCTCTATCTTATTCATTGTGTTCAACTTTGATGTTTTGAATTTCATCAACAGCCTATATGAGTAGCTCCCAAAAAGGTACAAATATTTAGTTATCTGACATTCTTTTCATGTCTATATCAGTCAATAAAAGGGGTTTCTTTCAATCTAGGCCTATAATGTTGGAGAAAGTGAGCAAACTGAACTTGTACATTATAATTCACCAAATAGAGAGAAAAGTGACCTGTGTGTTTTCATTCCTAAACCATCAAACACAATGGCGGATCCAGAAATTTTAGCAAGGGGGTTCAACATTTATAAAGGACTGAACAGTAAAACATATTCAACGAACAGGTTCATAAAAATAAATTAAAGTATCATTAAAAATTAAACTGACAATATGTTAACTGAAACTAATATAGTAGTCAATGGTATGTTCATTTTGAAGTAACTCTCTTTTATCAAAAAATAACTAAAATTAAAATATAAGTGCAAAATATTTGAAGGAAAAAGGCCAAAAAAAAGTCAAATTATATATGATAAACAAAAAATGGATTAAATATGATTTTAAAATCAATTAATAAGTAGAAAATCTATTATAAGATGGCCAGATGAAGGTTCATCAATTGTTAGAGCTATGATGTTACATTTTCACTCAGCTTAATATTACTGCCCTCAACCAAAAAAAGGAAATATTACTGCCCTCAACCAGGTTTGGACTGGCAACCTAGGCGAAATTCTGAACTCCCTTCACCACTGAGCCAAGCTTCTAGGTTGTGTCAAAGGGGTCCAATACATAATATATATACTCAAAAATAGAATTTATCCTTGTATATACAGTAAAAAATTTCGATGAATGGGGTTCGGATGAACCCCCTTCCATCCCCTAGCTCTGCCCTTGATCAAATAAAATGAAAAATAGATAAGGTAATAGCATGGGGATGAATCCTCAACCATCTGAAGAGAATCCAGTAGTAATGACTAATTTAAGGTCACTTGTATTGCATTTGTTAAGTGTACGATATTGGTTGAAGGGATGTGTTGCTGTCTCTTCGTATGGTCTTGGCAATCCTCACCTCATGAACTAGCTTTTGGGGTTTAGTTAGGTTCAATGCCTATTTTTTTAATATGGTATCAGAGTAGCAGTCATTCCTATTCTTGATTTACCCAATGTTGTGCCCCCACGTTATATTGTCCACATTCCAAGTGTCTAGCCTTAGGCGTGAGGAGGAGTGTTAAACATCCATTATTGGTTGAGGAAAGGATTGTAGTCTCTTTATATGATGTTGGAAATCCTCACTTATGAGCTAACTTTCAGGGTTGAGTTAGACCAAAAATCCATTTTGATAGCAGAACTTTTTGGCATAAGAAACATGTGTTGCCAACTTCATGCAATATATGTGTGATTATTTGAGATATTGAAAGAATGGAAGTTAATAAAGAAGCATATAGATGTCATTTAGGAGAACAAATTCCTTGCACAGTGATTATCCGCTCCACATTCATTCATTTTTAGCAAGAAGAGAAATCTATTTATGTATTGACCTAAGAAAAAGTAGATAATTTTAAACAAGAAGGTGCTCCATGGATTATAGAAAAGAAGGTTATAAATCTCACCAAGGACCAGATAAATGTTGCCATTTCAAAAGCATTCTGTGCACACAAAAATATCAATGTTAGGACATTTAACCATGCAAATCCTTTTTATCTTTTCACTTGTTTTGTGCGAAATGAACATTGAACAGTGAATCAAGCATCAGAGCTATTGAGAATTTGACCTGAAATGATATAAACTGTATCAATCGTAATAGTATCTTCGGTTTCCCAAACCAAAACAATTCATCGCGTGGCTTTACTTGTGTTCCAATAAGTGGACCCTTTGGCTCTGCAATTTCAAGTGCCAACAAGGAGACTACATGTTGTAGTTTTGTTCCAACCACCATGACAAGCTTTGGCACAAGCAATTTTTGAGCATCAGATACACAGATCATTTCAGTCAGGTAATGGACCAAAGAAGGTAAGCTGACTTACGATGGCAGGAATGAAAGAGAGCCAGAAGTAGATATTAAGACCTGTAATATAAGAAACATCATTTTGAAACTTCAACAAGCTAAAAATGACGTATTAGTGTTACAAAATTTTCATTACCATGAATGTTGATGAAGATGCATATGATGGCATAACCCCAAAGCAGCCAGCTGCAAAGTCCTAGAGTAAGTCAGCACAAATATCCAACTATCAAGACACCTATTTCAAGAAGAAACTAAGATCAAAATTGGACAAATTTCCAAATTGTAATAGAATTAGATCTCATTAACTATGCAAAGAAGGGGTTTCCTCTACTCTCTATTTGATGCTACAAAAAATGATCCCAACAGATTCCCAATTTTGCACGTGTTTTTGCCAAAGTTGCTGGAAAAGCACCTAGAAATGTTAATAACAAACGCCATAGACACTCAAGGAGGACTTCAAGTTTTTGGCACATGCTATATCACAAAGTATAATAATTACTGAGCCAAAATATCCTACCACTTACTCTGAACTAAAATGATCTAAAGCAATAACAACATACCTGATCCCTACAATTTCATAAAACTCATCTTCCATGCTACGAACCATATACTTATGGAAATTGTAAGTAAGTGGAAGCTTGTGATTCTGCATGTTATAGAAGCAAGGGTCAGGCAATGAAAATAAATATAAGTGAATTTTGAGAAGAACGGTTGCTGCTTCTTGATTTGGGTAAGTAATAAACCTGCTACAAATGTATCCTCTTATCTCTAGAATTACTTATAATGGAGTACTAAGTATGACTAACCAAATAAAACACCCTTTTCCACAAAAACCTCTGAGCAACAAAATTATACAAGGATACTGAATTTTGGAAACAAACAGAATTAAAACATTCAACTTAGAACTTCAGAGATTATGTTCAGATATATATTATCACTTAACATCAACAGCATTTTTAAAATATCCTTCCCTCTTGCATAAAGCTTTCCGTAATAGGACACCTTTCAATTCGAATGCAGCTGCTTAAGCATGTCGAGAATGACGCAGACGAATTTTAACCGTGGAAAAGAATACTGAGAATTTCCACCTCTTCCCTTACCTTCCCACACTAACAGAGGATTTGAGATATTATTCCTAAGCAGAATGATATAAAGAAAGTACCAAATGAAACTGAATACCTACAGTGATAAAGCCCAATCTCAGTGCCAAGTAATCTGACTTATGAATTGAAGTCCTGAACTGCCTAAGAAAGCAAAGCTGCAAGATTAAAAAACAAATCAATGCCATGGATTTTATACATGCAGGGCTAGTCCAGAAACAAATTGCTGAAATAAAATTCAAGGCAAAAATGTATAGGAACTTTGTCATATTTGCAAAGAAGGCTGACAACGATTTGCTGCGCATGTTATTGGTTGTGTTACACTAAATAATAAATGCACTTAGAACTTGGCAACTCAGAAAAATTAAAGGAACTAATAATTTCTATACAGATATTTCATTTCTATATAGATTTTTAACAGTAGTCCTTAACTACCAAAGGAAACTAACAGTTTGAATTTAACTTTTTCAATACAGAACATGTGAGTCCATTCAGAAAAAGATGCATAGATAACCTATTCATAATCATACGTTTCGCCTCTAGTTAAGAACCATCATCTTTCTATCACATTTGTTGTCACCCTTCAGACCGTTTGCAGCAGAAAATCGTATGTTAGACTAACAGTCATGTCTACCTTTTGAATTCTATCATCTTTCTATCACATTCGCTGTCACCCTTCAGACCGTTTGCAGCAGAAAATCGTATGTTAGACTAACAGTCATGTCTACCTTTTGAATTTTCTTGTTTAATTGTGCACAAATCACAATTAACAAGGCTATCTTGTGTTCTAAAAGGAAATGACCTGTTTGCCCACCAAATTCAGAGGTAAAGGCATATTAAACCTCAAGGAAAAAGGTTTCTAGCTTGAGCCAGACCTTCAGTTCTGCCATTCTTTCTCTAACTGATATTCCAACCCAAAAGGACTTGTTCATTCAAACCACCAGTTATAGGACATAAACTTCCAAACCCTCAAGAGGTCTAGAAGTAGAAGCAACATGCAAAAGAAGAAGAAAGCAAAATAATAACACAATGATCAAGGGAATTAATATAATCCCCAGGAAACACTTTCCTATTTGCTATGACGTTTTTGCTATTTTAGTTTGTCCCAAAGAATTGACTCCTTTCCCTGAACAGAAAGTCAATAACCTTTTGGAAATAATAGGAAATCAATCAACTCAATTGCATATCGATAAAAATTAATCAGGGTTGGTTGTCTGAATCGTTCTCAATCCATTCTGCTCTATTTAAGCCAATGTCATTTCAATAATATCTCAATTAAGACCATTAAGCAAACTAGGGATTTAGAGATGCTCTATATCTCACACTTATCCTACATGGACATGCAAGTCCTTAACTATTCCCAACAAACAACGGACAAAAGATAAGTCTAACAACAACACCAACTAATTCTAAAGCTCAACATATCCGATTATTGTTTTAACAAATCAATAGATCAGTTCAACTTGGATGAAGGGAACAATTGTGACTGAAAAAATAGTTTAGTCTAATAAAAATAAAAAACTTAGAGTAGAAGTTAATATTTCGACTCAAACTTGGTTAAAACGAAAAGAAAAGAAAAGAATTTAAGTGGCGTCCAAATCCATCTACATTTCATTAACCTATTCAATGATAACCATTCCCCCCTTTCTGTTAAAAATCAAAATCCTCCTCAAACTTTGGACCATGGATACTCTCTCTCCTTCCTCAAGATCTAGTAGTTGATTTACAAATCTATATATGCAATTCTGTTTTGTTTTCCAGAGAATGTCCTAAGGTCTAGTCTAGAATTTTAAAGACGTGTTTGGTTTTTAACACTAACTTGGATGGGAAAAAATGATTTTTGATCTTTTCCTATTACATAATCTAGCGAGGCAACTATGAGAATAAGGCAAGGACTATTACCATCCATATAAGAATCCGACTCCGGCTCCATGGATGAGAAGCATGATGCAGAGCAAAGGTGGACTGTCGCCTCATCTCCTTATTCTTTGGCACTAAATAATACAAGAAAAAGTATGCAGAGACAATATTTAGAAGCTCAGCTCTGTGCTAAAAGATCAGAACACATATTTAATACTTGAGACAATTCATGCAATTAAATTACATACATGTTGAACTATCTAGGATAAGTTTCCTCAAAATTTGTATTTTGTGCAAGTATTACTTACATGGAAGAAGGTGAATTTATATTGAGTGCAAATAGTGTATTATCTTTAATTCCACGCACCTTGTAGGTTGTTCTCTGCCCCAGAGCTCACTTGGTTTTCCCACTTCCTCCAACTATATATCTACAATCAAACTCATTCAAAACCACAAACAAGGAAGAACATGAACCCAGCTGTTTTTTGCATCGAATGATATAGCGATGTCATCCAACACCGTTTCATTGAGAAACTTCACAAAGTATATATAAGTAATACTCCCTTTATTTCAATTTGTTTGTCTGGTTTTGACTTGGCACAGAATTTAAGAAAGTAAAGAAGATTTTTAAATCTTATGGTCTTAAAGTAAAGATATGTAGAATGTACCACAATGCCCTTTAATCTTTTGATCTTAAACATGTCATATAGAAAGTCAGAATTAAAAAGTTGTCAAAAAAGGAAATGAAATGGACTAAAAAGGAAAATAAGACAAACAAATTAAAACGGAGGGAGTATTTTCTTTTAAGAACATGTATTCCACATAATAGAACGCCACTATCTAAAAATAATGCAAAGTAAACATCAATTTGATACAAAAACTAAAGCCTTAGAACATCTACATGCCTGGAACCAAATTCACATACAAGCTGAGTTGTGATAATGGACCGACACCACTTGCATAAAATACGCTACTGTTGGTATTACTGGATGATAATTATTAGCATAAGGATTCTGCATGAGAACATACTAGACGTTGAATATTTCCACCCTGATTTAGAAAATCTTGATATGGAAACTCTACCTTGGTCATGGCCAAGCCCACAACAACACAACTGTAGAGAACATGGGTGATACCAAGAACAAACAGGAATCGGTGAAGCTGCTCAAGACCTTCATAGGAGACAAAAGGTTCACGTCCCTGTTACAATGTTAATTAGTACAATAACAGAAAGCAGTATTTTGTGCAATATGAATCAAGAAAACAATTTACCTCACCACATTGATGGGATGGCTGATAAATTCCTTTGGGAGGAATATCAGTATCATTAGAGAGAATGTAGGACCTTGACAAATGGATTGTCTCACTTGTACTGTCATAATCTTCTTGAGAACACAAGTAAAATTTACTACTGAAAAGGGATGAATTCACACAAATTTGAGAAATCTGCCTTGCGCATTGTCCCAACAACAAAGAAATTAGCCCTAGCAGCATCAACTCTGTCCCAATAAGACATAGAAGACAAAAAAATCACCTACATTGTTTATGTAGCATAGATGCTTCAGCTAAATGGAAAAAGATCACAAAAGTTATGAGAAATATTATAATTGAGCATCATATGAAGTTGAAAACAAAACTCTGTGTTTTATTTCTAGGTTGTTAATTGACCAGCAAAATGCAAGCGTTAAGAAAGAATGGAAAGCAATGAAAAGCTCTTGAGAACTTTATACAATACCAAATCTACCAATAAAGTATAAACGGAGAAAAAAAAAAGATTAACCAGTTCTCAAACTTGTTAATAACACTACACCTCCCTCAATCACAAACTAGTAGGGTCGATTATGTGAATCTTGTATGGTTACATTCAGTTTGTTTTATTCAGGCCCATTCATTTCCAAAAATAAATAAAGTTAGAAAAAGATCAAAGTTTTGTCTCTTTCATCTGTTTTAATTTGTTTGTGTGATTTTGATTGGATATGAGTTTTTAAATCTAAAAAATAACAGGAATGCACTTTAAAATTAGAATTGAAGAATTGTAAAAGACAAAAAGTAACAGGAATAAATAGAAAAGGAGTAAGTAGATATTTTAATCCTGCAATAGAGAGAGGTGAAGAAAACAAGTGAATTGCGTTAAAAGAAGCATTAATAGGTAGACGTGAAACAGACAAGTGCTCTCACCTTCCTTTATCTTCTCCACAGAAGCAAAAAGAGCTTTCCTTCTAGTCTTTTTCAACCACTGCAAATATAAACGTACAACCCCACATCTTACTAAGAAAAGAGTAGTGTGCTCACTGAAACAGATGTCCGATATTGACTATCTTACCCTTCCAAATCGGTAAATGGAGCGTTCGACAAACAAGCAAACAAATACCATAACTGTGGTGACTGTTGCCACTGACCAAGTTGGTGTTTCCTCCAATGACCTTCCTTCCTTGAAAACTTCTTCCATTTCACTTTCCGGAAAAATCAGGATCTTTCTCTCGATCGCTTTTGTTGGACTAAAAAAAGAAATGTGGGCTACATACTTCTTTTCTTGATTGAAAAAATATATGGGGAAAAAGCCAGCTACAAATGCGTTGGGAGCTGCTAAGATCTCTTTCCTTTTGCTTTCCCCGAGTCCGACCCTCTCACATGCATGCTGAACCTAACCCCCCTAACTTCCGGTTTTTGTTTACGCATCTTCAACTTCTCCTTCACTTTAAACTCTCTAACTGTCTTTTTCTCCTTATTTTCCCTAATTTTCATTTTTTTGCTACAAACTCATTTTACTTTAAAAATCAAACTCATTCCTCAACTTTGAACAATAAACATTTTCTCCCTTTATTCTAATTAACTTTTTAAAATATCTATTTTACCTTTATATTACCAATTTTATCTTCTTCTTTTTACTTATTTCAAATCATAATTGTTTTTAAAAATCTATGTAATAATTATTTTACTAAAAAAATAAATAT
>JACEIK010000164.1:388133-404293 GCA_018107945.1 Datura stramonium | reverse complement strand
TGACATTTATCTTTTTTCTCAAATTTTTGACATTCTTCTTAATTTTTTTTTCTATTTCTATGATTTATCAGAAACCTAAAACTTTTTTTTTAAATTGCATTCTCTTAATTATTCAAAAAAAAATTTGGTTTAGAAAGTCAAAAAATCATTGTTATTAATTTAGTGATTTGATGATCATTTATTATGAAATAAAATTTATATAAGAAGACTATTTATCTTTTTTCACTTTTTTTCCTTTTTCCTTCATTTATTTATTTACTAGTCTCTCGACACTTGCGTTGCACATGTGTGCTAAGTTATGTAGTATGTCTTGTAAAATAATATACATTTTATTAAGTTAACGTTTTTAATATATAATTATACATGAAAGATTAAAGTACAAATTTTTATGAAGAATCAATTTCGTGGGTGATTTGTTTGTCAAGGTTAAGCTGATTATATATTGTTTGAACCTATAAAGTTGAATAATCTAACATATAAAAAACAAGAAAAACTTGGTGCAAAAATTCAAATCCCTAAATTTTAACTATCTTTAAATCAAAATCATTTCGCAGAATATAGTTCAATTTGATAATACATTATAAAAATAACTCTCATGAGTTGTAAGCCTCATAATGTCCTTATATATTGATTGGGGGCGGGGAGGGGGGAATGGATGACATAACAAAAGAACACTATTTGACTCAATTTTAAGGACACGGAATAAAAGGAGAGAAGAGTGCTAGAATAATTATTCAAATTGTAACACCCCAAAATTTTTTAAGACTAGACTCGAGATTTTGAATTTGATCAGTAGAAAAATATGCAATTTTTCCTTAGAGCAACTCATCGTGGCTTCATGTTACGGGTCATAGGAAGAGTCGTGGTAAGCTTTAGAAATTTGTTCCCCTAGACAACGAGTTCATACCACGAGTCGTGGTGAGTGGGTACGACTCATGGTCATGAGTCGTAGTCAGCATCTACAGAGACAGTCCTGAAGTAACGAGTCAAGTAGTGACTCGTGAGACCTCATAACGGGTCGTGGTTTAGAGTCGTAGGGTGGAGAATCAAAGAAAGTGCAAGGACTATCCACTGACCACGAGTCACAGGACAACTCGTGGTATGCAACGACGAGTCGTAATGGGGACCCGTGGTTTGAGAATCAGAGAACCAGAATTATAGGCTGGAAAGTAACGGATGAAAATCATGAGTCATGGTAGGATAGTAGGGGACTCGTGGTACGAGTCGTGATGATTGGCAGACAGGTTTTAAAATACAATTTTCTAGGGGTAATTTTTTAACTTCTTAAGCTTCTAACCCCTATATGTTGTTTTGGATTTTTTAAAAAGGTGTATTAAGGAGTTTAACCTAGCCTAAGTCATCATTCTTTCAAAACAACCATAGATTGAAGACTCTCCCTCAAGTCAAGCAAGGGTTTCATCATCTCTTTCATCTCAATTCCCTTTGGGTCTCCAATCAAGTTGAGGATTCTTCAAGCCCAAGTATGTAGGGTTGTGAATTGGGAAAATTCTTCCACCCTCATTCCCTTTTCAAGTAAAATTTCCATGATCTCTACTTCTCAAGTTCTAAATTATGAAATTTTAGGGTTTAACTGTAATGACCCTCCTGGTCATTTTCTTACTTTTGTGCATTTTATCATTTCAACCCTCCCCCTGGATTCAGCACTGCTTTTGTAACTTACGTGGATGGGAAGCATGATTTCCTAAATGTTCGGGCGAGTTTTGAAAAGATTTTCTAGTTTTGGAGTTTTTAGAGTTGAAATGATTGACTTTGATCAATATTCTTAGTAAACGGTCTCGAATGAGAATTTTGCTAATGCCATTAGCTTCAGAACATGGATTTTAGGCTAGTGGAACCTTTAGTTCGGGTCCCAAGGCTTTCAAACTCATTTTGGGCACTTAGGCGGTATTTTTATATGGTTTAAGTGTTGATTTTGGTATTCATCTTGTCAAGAAGACCTCCGATGGTTGTTTTTTCAATTTCATAGAGTCCAGAATGTTGTTTCCACTTGGAAAACATATAAGGTTTGCGTTTATGGCACTCCGAATGAATTCTAGGGATCCATTTGAAGTTTAAGTTGTGGCAAGTGCTAGGCAGCTCGCTATAGCAGCCAGAGACCGCTGTAGCGGATCCCTCATGGCGATCCGGAGTCCGCTGCAGCAAAAATCCAATAGATTTATAGGCAGATCACTTCCCTTTTAGTTCATTTCAAGCAAAACTCAACCCCCCATTGTTGAGAGCTCTATAAATAGTGATTTCCACCATTTCTTAGCGAATTCTTGGGAAAATAGGTAAATTATCTTTCCCTCTTCATTACTTAGCTAATTATAGCTTCATTTCTGTGTTTAATCCGTGTTTTTGAGCTCAAAATCCTAGAATTTCTCTTTTATGATCTTGATATTTATGGGCTTATTTGATCCTCGAAAGGAGCTCCGTTTTGCCCAAATTTCAAGTATGAGTTCCTGAACCTTCTAGGAACACAATGTTGTAATTTATTTTAGTTTTCGTTAGCCGGCCCCGAGGGTCAATTTTCGATTCAATTTTCAGCCCAAATTAAAATATGTCAATATGGGTATCATTAGCCTCATTTTGATGACTAGATCATGTTTGTGACAGCGTGGCAACAATTCGAGGCATTGCAAAAGGGAAGAGCTTTCGAGTGACGGTTCGGGGCTTGACGTTCAGTCGTGAGGTAGGTTACGATTTTCTTTCTTTAGACTTGGCTCAATTTGGTAGTATATTTTATAAGTTTCATGATATAGAGTGATTTCCTAGGTAGAATTAAGTTGTGATGATTTTCTGGATTATTGGTCATTTCTTGGACTTTAGAATAGTTTTCCTTTATAAGCCTTAATTTAGGTGGTTAGTTGCTATATTAAGGATAGGTTTGGGATCCTTAGGTTATGCTTAGGAGCAGTTTTTATGATAGATTTGGCTAAGAGGTATTTTCTTGGGATTATTGATCATCGTCAATTTGTTGGAGTTGTTATCGCTTTACTTTGTCGTTTTTCCTTCCATTATGAGATTGTGGGCCAGAGGCCGTGGTTTTGGAGTAGCTGGACTCCAGGTTAGTGTGATTGTGGTATGGAGGGTGATTTACCCTATTTGATATGGAATTACACACACACACACACATGAGTGAGCATGCATACATCCTCATATACATGCACCTGGATTGAAGTATGATTTGAAAAGAGAAATACTTATCTTTGGCTTTTAAGCTAAATGGCTCATCTTTCACTTATTTGAACTCCGAGGGGATTGTACTACCATTTTTATTGATTTGTGGTTTAAAAATAAGCTGCATTATCTATAAAATCGATCTGAGGCTAGGCCTGGTCCTGTTATACTCCCTCTCTCTCTCTCTCTCTCTCTTACTACGTCTGAGGTTAAATGCCAGACAACCCGAGGTTATTGGCGGGTCCGCTGCTTTCTGCATTGGCTACATATTGTATTGCATCATCTCATACTGCACTGCATCACTTTTGTATACTTGTGTGTGTATATTTGTACTTGTGTATTATTGTTATTTCACGATATCTTTGATCTATTGCGATTTCCAGTTTAGTTTTTGATAGATAGTTCCTTTCATGTTCTTTATATTATATATTATATTATAAGCTTGATTGGCCTATGATGCCTACTAAGTACCCCAATTTTGGTACTCATACTACCCTTCTATATCTTTTTCTAATGTAGCTCCTAGTACGAGTCACCCTCGTTGATCTTGTACTTGTCCATGAATTCTTTTGCTGATTCGGATCGTAGTGAGCTCTTGGCATCCCGAGATTTACTACTTTCCATCTTGTATCTCTTTTCTATATTTTGTATTTTTCAGACAGTTGTATTTTTTTGTATAGCGTTATTTTCATACTTTTAGAGGCTCTTGTACCGGTGACACCAGGTCTGGAGTTGGTATCTTGTGTATATTATCTTTTCTTGTTTTCTTAGGGCCCATATTGTATATTTTGTATATATTATGTATGTATCTATACTTGGTAGCCCGTTGTTTGTTTCCTCTTCATTGTTTTTAAGTTGGTCTTTACTTTCTGTATTCAACTTAGGATTTTGGCTTACCTACTGGGGAGTTATAGTAGGTGATATCATGGCCCGATTACGAATCGTGACAGCGTGGTATCAAAGCTTTAGGTTCACTAGTTTTACCAGTACAAGAGCAAGTGCCTAGTAGAGTCTCGCAAATCGGTACAATAACGTCCGTATCCTATCTTTGGGAGGCTATAGGGCATTCTTAGGAAAATTTCATCTTTTGATTTCTTATCATGCGTTCTTGACTCTTCCAACTTCTAAGTATTCATTTGTTTCATTCTTTCCAAGATGGTTCAAACGAGATCGTCAGCGGGCGAGGACGACTCTCCTGCACCTACAGTCAAGGCCCCAGCTAGGGGTCGAGGTCGAGGTAGAGCTAAAGGTCGAGGTGGGGCACATGTTGCGACACCAACTCGGGGTCAAACTAGGGCACCGTCACCTGAGCTAGAGATTGAGATTGAGTATTTACAACATCCGCTAGAGGGGGTGGGATCAACCCAGCCTCTAGTAGGATTCGTAGCCATGCCAATTCTTCAAGATACCATAGTTAAGATCCCTATCTTTTTGTAGGGCATTTCATAGGCAGGGGTTTTGCTTGGCACTTCGAGTGGTTCATAGGTTAGAAGTTAGGCATAGATATCAGCCCAAACAGTGGCACAGGGTGTTCAAGGTTTAGGAGTGCAGCCTGCTACTGCGACTCCCCGTCTAGAGATATTTCCAGTGCCAGTCATTGCTCAACCTATTATAGCTAGGCCAGTTATGTCTCCCGAGGAGCAGAAGATGCTTGGCCGATTTATCAGGTTGGGTCCTCCAAGGTTTTTAGGTGCCCTAGAAGAGGATGCCATGAGTTTCTAGTGAGTTGCCAAGAGAGGTTGTATAACCTTGGCTTGGTGGAGTCGCACCTGGTATATTACACTACATTTCATATGGAGGGGTCAGCTAAGCAATGGTGGAGAGCTTACCTTGCATGCAGATGTAACACCTGGTACCGTTATACTAAGATTTGAACCATTTTATGTATGTGGGTAAGACTGAACTAAAATTTTTTTGATGAAAACTTAAGTATTTGGAGGAGTTAATCATTAGCTACAATGTGTTAAGGAAGTTTGGAGTTGGTTAAAAAATGAAAGGGATCGACTGTTGTGACTTTCTCCAAGAGCGGGTAAGAGCACGAACCATACCCGAACCGTAAATGAGATGTAAGACTTGGAGACTACTATTAATATCCATGAATACATATATATAGCATACATGGGAAGTACAGACTGAATGTTGGTCGTATGTGAGAAGTGAAACATGTGCAAAGAGAAGAGTGAAGAGTATGTGAAGTTTATGTATAAGGGTTAACTTTAAATGACTATAATTCTAAATTTAAGAAGTATTTTTGGGTGATTCAACTCATTAAATTGAGTCCCTTTAATCCTTCTTTCCAATGCATCCAAATATTCCTAAATCGGAATTCAAAGTAAAAAATTATGGGCATTTTACTGAAGAACTATCAAGCTGTTGTGAACCATGGACCAAGACGTAGCCAGTGCTTTGAAAGTGCAGCCCGCGGATGGAAAATTCTAGCCGTGGATCACAAAACAGTGGATGGTTAGTAGAGGGTCCAAACATGGACCAAAATTCAGCTGCGCTTTGGAAAGTGTGGCCCGCAAATTGGCGGTGAAATGCACATTCTTTTCCGTAAAATATGATTTCAGCCCTAATTTAAAAACGTGATTTCAGATTCACTTTCTTATTTCTTCACCCCAACTCGACCCCAATAGCCCCAAAAGCTCTCGAAAACACTTCTAAGCATGGAAAAATATCTCTCATGATCTTACAACATAATACCATGAATCTCTCAAGATTTTGACATCAAATCCTCTCTCTCTCCTCTAGCAAGGTCAAAAACGACTTTTGGGTTCAAGACTTGGAATCTTTAGCACAGATTTTTCCTCCAAGGTAATTAACTTTCCTAAAATCTTTCATGATTATTATTTTCTACTCTTTAGGGATGTTTTAAGGTCAGGACACATGGGACGGTGCTAGGAGGCCATGAGTTCACGTGATGACCATGGGTTAGGGGTTTACGGGACAGTTTTGGTGTTGAGGATAGATGTGGTTATTTTGGTTGGACTTTAAATGTTCACGCATGCTGTTAATGGGTGGTAGAAAGAGGCGAGTATTAGTACAACCCACCCATAGGAGGATCGAATATCCTATGGTCTCCAGGTATTCGATTAAATGCCTCTGTGACTTGAAATTCATATTAAGGTGTTGATTGTATTTCCTATCCATATAACTATTGTAGATTGACGTCATAAAAATATTGTTTCTTTTTGGTGATTATTGTGAGGCCAAGGATAAGGTATGTGAACCTCATTTTTCTTCCCCACGCTACATTATTCATGCCTATGAGCTTTTCCTCCGTGTATGAATTAGAGTTATGATGAAAATACTATTCCTTGATCTTATTGAATCTTATGAAATTCTAGACTTACCTATGTTGTTGCTCATCCTTTATGGTACCCTTTTCTAAGAATTTTTGTGATTTTATACATAAAATTATGAAAACATGAAAGATATGAAATTCCTTTGAAGTCAGAGTTTGATGATTCCCCTTAAGTATTTACTTATCAAATTCTTCTTCTTCTTAAGTTGTTAGGGTTAAGGTCAAGAATGTTATATCTACGATGAATTGATTTCAAAACTCTTTAAGTTCCTACGTATGTTTTATGATCATTCTTGATTACTCCATGAGTCCCTACATATGTTTATGATCCTTCTGATCCTTCTATGAGCTCCACAAATCCTCTTACGGAAAGTATCAATCTTACAACTATGATTTTACTCTAAAAGAGAAGTTTCAATAATTTTTTCTCTACAAGAGCAGTTTTAGTGACTTTATAAACTATGATTTTGTTTCCTCTAAAAGAGAAGTTCTGATGATTTTTATTAAGAATGATTATGACATGAATATTTATGAATTTAAAGGTCTTATGACAATGATGAACTATGATTATGATACGATGATGACTTATGATGATAAGCTTGACTGCTTAATTATGATTTCAAGTAAATCACTTTATGAAATAAAAAGGGGACTAGTATCATTAATTGAGAAGGCTTTGTGCCTGAAACTACGTATACCAATATAGGTTATGAATCATTTTTGTTGGTTTGGGCGACTCCTTATGTGCCTTTAGAATGGGTTCTTATGGATCCTTGCTAGCAAATTATGTTATGATGTCTCATACCCCAACAAGGTATGCGATGATTTAGCTGATCAGGTTGAGATCAGACTCCATGTTTACATGGAGGGTTATGTTAGTTAAGTTAAGAACCTCCCAAAATAAAGTAATGAATGATGATATAAAATTTGATTTTAGAACAAAAGTCAACCTATTGATTTCATATTCTTGATTTCCTTCATATTATGTCATATTATTGGTTTTCCTGTCTATTATCAGCTATATTATGTTTCATTTAGCCATTTTACTTACAGTACGATCCTATGTACTCATGTCCCTTTTTTGGGGGACGCTGCATTATTTTATAATGCAGACTCAGGTACTCAGATTGACAATTGAGTCGCAAGCTAGGAGTCTCTCTATTCCGCTATTGGTGAGCCCCACTTATTTTGGGATTAGTTACTTCACTCGGCTTTAGTAGTTTTTGATTATAAGGTATGCCAGGTGCCTTGTCCTGGTAAAATCAGTTATTTCAATTATGACAGAGGCTTCATAGACCATTTCTCATATTATGTAAACTTGACAAGTCTCTCTATAAGTTGATTTCTTTTTCTTTTTTAAGGCTTAAGTCTAGTGATTATTTTGCTTATGTTAGATGTATGCTCTTGATGAACACCATGATATGCAGTTTGCTCAGGCCAGAAATGGCAGTGGGTGCCAGTCATGCCTAGGCCCTAGGTTGGGGCATGACTGTAGACCAGCCGGGTCACCTTCCATGACTTAGGCTCAGTTCTCCGAGGCCTTGTTGGAGAAGTATGTACCTCGCAGCACGAGGGAGAGGTTGAGGGATGAGTTCACAGACCTTCAGCAGGGTTCGATGTCTGTCACAGGGTATGAAATGCGGTTCGATAAGCTGGCTAGGCATGCCGCCATGATTATGCCGACAGAGCACGAACAAATTCACATATTTGTCAAGGGGGTGATTTTACCACTCCATATGGCAACAGAGTAGCTAGTGGCATTAGGTTCTACTTTCCTTCAGGTTGTGGATCATGCACGGACTATTAAAGGGATATGTAGAGAGACCTATGGAGGCAGTGACAAGAGTTCCCGCTGTTAGGGAATTTTCAGTGGTTCTCAATCCCGAGGAGGAGGATTTTATGGTGGAAGTTACCCTCAACACTTTCAGCCTAGTAACCCCATTCAGGAGGCACTACAGACTACACAGGGCAGCTAGAGTTTAGATCAAACTTCATGGGGCTTGAGTTCCAAGTATTTAGGTCATGGTAGCCAGTTTAGTGCAACATGATCTTTTCATCGGCCACTGTCAAATGGAGGATGATTCGAGTGCGGTGAGTGGGGGAATTTTACTAGGGAATATTCCAGACTCACGCATCATAGGCGTTAGAGATAGCTAGTTTAGGGCCCTAGGGCTCCAGCACCACCAGCCAGAAACGATGTGTGGGGTATTAGAGGTGCTCCCCATGGTGCTATAGGTGCTTCTCAGCCAGGCAAGTCAAGTGGTCATGGAGGACGTAGCCACACGTATGCTTTTTCGGGTAGGCCAAATGCTGAGGCTTCAGATGTTGTCATTACATATATGATTTCTATTTTGTCATCAGTCAACTTCTCTATTATTTGATCTAGGGTTGACATATTCTTATATGTCTGCTTACTTTGCTACTCGTCGGGAGTTATCTTGATAGCCATTGCCTGTGCCTATGCATGTAGCTACTCTTGTAGGTGATTCTTTAGTAGTGGATTATATGTACCAGTCTTGTATGGTGACTATCTTCGCGTATGAAACTTGGGTAGACCTTGTTATCCTAGATATGGTAGACTTCGACGTAATTCTAGGCATAAACTGGCTATCCCCCATCTTGTGGTCTTGGATTGTTTTGCCAAGAGTGTTACCTTGTGTATGCTTGATATCTCTCTGATAGTATGGAAGGTCACTAATAGCTATGTGTCGAGGGGAGTTATATCATTTCTGAGGACTTGACAGTTGATAGGGAAGGATGTTTGACTTATCTTACTTATGTTCGTGACACTAGTGCCGACACACCTTCACTTGAGTCGGTTTCTATGGTTTGCGAGTATCCTGATGTATTTTCTACTGATTTACCTGGACTTTCTCCTGATCACAATATTGAATTCGGCATTGATGTTGAGCTGGGTACTCAACCTATTTCTATTCATCCATATCGGATGGCACTAGCTGAATTGAGGGAGTTAAAGGAGCACCTTTAGGATCTTTTGGGTAAGGGTTTATCAGGCCTATCTTATCTCTTTGGGGTGCTCCTATTCTATTTTTGAAAAAGAAAGATGGCTCCTTATGCATGTGTATTGACTACATGCAGCTAAATAAGGTGACCATTAAGAACAGGTACCTAATGTCATACATTGATGACTTATTTGATTAGCTACAAGGAGTAACGTGTTCTCTGAAATAGATTTGAGATCAGGCTACCACCAGATGAGGATCAGGACCGCGGACATTCCAAAGACTCCCTTTAGGACTCGTTACGGCCACTATGAGCTCCTAGTCATATCTTTTGGTTTGACCAATGCCCCAACGACATTTATAAAGTTGATGAACTGTGTGTTCAGGGCCTACTTGGACTCATTTGTTATGGTATTCATCAATGACATCTTAGTCTACTCGAGAAGTAGGGAGGAACATGAGCAATATTTGAGAATTGTGCTTCAGACCTTGTGAGATTAGTAGTTTTATGCCAATTTCTCTAAGTGTGAGTTCTGGATTGAGTCCATGACATTCTTGGGACACGTGGTGTCCAAGGATGGGATTATGGTAGATCCATCCAAGATAGAGGTAGTTCGTGATTGGGCTAGGTCCACTTCTCCTATCGAGGTTTGTAGTTTCATCAGGTTAGCAGGTTACTACAGGAGGTTTGTGGAGGGATTCTCTTTTATTGCAGCGCCTTTGACTAGATTGACTTAGAAGAATTTCCCTTTCCGTGGTCCAATGAGTGCGAGTTGAGCTTTTGGAAGCTCAAGGCCTTGTTGAGTACAACACATATTCTGACACTTCTATTTGATGGCCAGGGGTTTCCAGTATATTATGATGCTTCTAGAATTGGTTTGGGTTGTGTCTTGATGCAGCAGGACAGAGTTATTGCATATGCTTCTAGGCAGCTGAAGGTTCACGAGAAGAACTACCCCACTCATGAGTGTGAGTTAGCGGCGGTAGTCTTCGCGTTGAAGATTTGGAGGCACTACCTATATGGAGTTCATTATGAGATCTTCACCGATCATCACAGTCTTTAACACGTTTTCAACTAGAAGGACCTTAATTTAAGACAGTGTAGGTGGTTAGAGTTGCTAAAAGACTATGACATTTCAATTCTTTATCACTCGGGTAAGGCGAATGTGGTAGCGGATGCCTTGAGACAAAAGGCAGCGGGCATGGGAAGTTTGGCATTCCTAGTAGTGGAGGAGTGACCTTTAGCTTGTACATCCAGTCCCTAGCCAATAGGTTGGTTAGTCTTGATATTTCTGAGCCGGTGTCAGGCCCCAAAACTGGGGTAGGACGCAACTGACGCTTGATTCATGATTGATCAAGAATCCGGCTATATTGCATCTGAAAATGTAACACTAAGGTTGACCAAGCCACCAATCACAACCAACCAAGATAAATACTGGACCCATAAAGTATTGATAATGATGAATAAGCAACCTGGAAAGCCTACAAGGCTGTAAACATATAAGATAATAATGACAACTGAATCAGAAATAAGGAATAGTAATAACCCGAAATCCTGAAAATTGAAACCCTATAATAACTTCATATTGAAGTGTAAATACAACCATCTAATGCACAATAAAAACTATAATTGAAACATTAGCGGTCAGCCGACCATAAAATCCATATAAAATTCGTCTAGCCAGTGTACCACACTGGGGTAAAAATAAAAATGCCTTCAGCCGGTGTATCACACGAGAAAAAATAAAAATGTATCCATCTAGCCAGTGTACCACACTGGGGTAATATAAAAATACCTCCATCCGGTGTACCACACCACGGTAAAATCAATAAATCTAATCATAATCATAAACAGAACCGATATGGCTTATACTAGGTCAGTTTAAAACGTATAGCATAGAAATGATGAATATTTAATCTGTGGCCTGCATAGGTCTCCTTCGTAATGCATAATTGCAAGTGAGCACATATAACATGTAAACTTAGAAAATAGCACTTAAATGCATGTATTCAAAACTTGTATAAATCATAAGGAATTGCGGGATGACCTAAGAGTTTCAACAAGATTTATAGATCGTTTTCAAAGGGACATTAGAGCTTGGAGACTTGCTAGCTTGTCGTACGAATTTAGGGAAAGGGATTATGAAATCTCCCCTTGGCCTAGAATATTTTAGTTACACATAAGATAAAGGACAACCATAACAAGACAATCCTAATTCAATAAGCTCATTTACCCTTAATAGCTTGCGATGTCTTTACTTGGCTTAAAGTCATTTACACATCATCATCTTGGCTCTTTCACCAATTTTAGTTAGAAACCAGACCTTTAAACACATTTAAAATCACACACACACACACACACACATATATATAACATACATTAAGGACCATCTAACAATGCCCACGCTGAGGGGTCTCCAACTCGATGTACAACTACGATAACAATCAACACGATATCACACTTTAAATGCCTCACTTGGGCTAGAAATAACCTCAACATTTAACCTCAATCAAACATGAAATATTAAATGCTTAAATGAAGCTTAACATACTACCTCAAGACTTGTAAAGAGCCTGATGGCTCATTCAACTCACAACGCACAAATCGTACTTAAAAGAACGACGGATGGGATGCCTTACATACCTTTCTTTCCGACAAACTCTTCTTACTTCAATGGCAAGCCCTTAACCCTCTCAATCACTTGAATTTATAGGCAAGTATTAAGTCTAATCTGTAACAGAAAATACATCCCAAAATAACTCACCATAAGGTAGTCACAATAGCAACAATGACACACGACAATATCAACAACATGTAGGCATTTTCTTTACTAGTTTTCACTAACCTTTGGGAGAGAAAACAATGGGGAACCTTACCTCACTCATACTGTAATTCTTCTCCTTAAAATAGAGTATATTTAAAACCAAATATACTGCTAAAAAGCCCAAGAAAAATGAGCAAAAACTCATCTCAAACAGCCCTAACCGACAACTTACCTAGTTGCAAATTTTCAGCGCTTTTGCTTGCAATTTAAGGGGTTTAAGGAGGGTTAAATACTTACCTTTCCTATTGGATTATATCCATACTCAAATATAGATATATAGACGGTAAAACCAGCTCCAAAAATGCAGCAACTTCTCCCAAAACAACAGCCAAAAATGAGCTCCAAAACACCTAGCACGCTTGGAAACTAACTTTGTTAACTTGTCTTGTGTTTGGTGGAGTTGTGCTTGAGGTTTCCTCTTCGATTTTTCTTATTCCAACTAACTGGGATTTAGAGAGAAATAAAGTTCCTAAGCAAGCTGGTCAAGTTGTTTAGGATAGAAATGTTTTCTAATAGTGAAAATATAATTTTTAAATAGTTAGGATGGTGGAGGCGCTAGAGCGTCATGCTCACATTACTACTCGGGGTGCTTCGATAAAATATCTATAATATATTACTACAAACTCTGATTGATGAGCAGTTTGATGTTATGAAAACTAGACTCAAAAACCTTTAATTTGATAAGTCGTAGGACACCTAACACATTATAGATTGGGAGATATGATCGTTTAAAGTTGACCCTCAGTTACGAACTTCACATACTTTTCACTTTTCCATTCGTACTTGTTTCTCTCCTCACCTATGATCAATATACAGCCCTTACTTCCCTTAACATAACACAAAAACATCAAATAATTACCATTTTTTTTTGTGTAACACCCGGGGCGAATTCTTGCTTGTGTGGAGGCTAGATCTATGTTATTGGAGCAAATTCGGGCACAATAGTTTAAGAATGTGAAATTGAGGATGATTCGATATAAGGTGTTGAGTGGTGAGTCTAGGAAGGCGACCTTAGATCTAGAGGGTGTTTTGAGGATTGAGGGTCGTATTTGCGTTCCTAGAGTAGGAGACTTGGTTAGGTTGATTATGGAGGAGGCCCATTATTCTAGATATTCTATCCACCCGGGGGCAACAAATATGTACTGTGATTGGAGGCAGCGTTACTGGTAGTGTGGGATGAAGCGAGATATCTTGAATTTTGTGTCTAAGTGCTTGAATTGTCAGTAGGTAAAGTACGAGCACCAAGGGCCAGGTGGATTGACTCAGAGACTAGCCATTTCTGAGTGGAAATGGGAATAGATAGCTATGGATTTCATGGTAGGCTTGCTACGTACATTTCAGAGATTTGATGCTATATGGGTCATTGTTGATAGATTGATCAAATTCGTTCACTTTTTGCCTATTCAAACTTCATACAGTTCAGAAAGGTTGTCTCAGATATACATTTGGGAGATTGTTCTTTTTCATGGGATGCCTTTTCTATCATCTCAGACCGTTGTTCTCAGTATACATTGTGTTTTTGGAGGTCGATTCATAGAGTGTTGGGTATCCAAGTTGAGCTTAGCACAACCTTTCATCCATAGACTAATGGTCAGTCTAAGCGTACTATTAAGGTCCCAGATATGCTTCAGGCATGTGTTATTGATTTTGGAGGTGTTCGGGACCAGTTCTTGGCTTTGGCAGAGTTTGCGTATAATAATAGCTACCATTCAAGTATTCAAATGGCGCCATTTGAGGCGTTGTATGGGAGGAGATGTATGTCTCCGGGGTTTTGGTTTGATGCTCTTGAGGTTAGACCTTGGGAACTGACTTGTTCCATAACTCTATGGATAGAGTTGTATGATTCAGGAGAGGCTCTGTATAGAGCTATGCTGACGGAGGGTTCGAGGCATGGAGTTTATGGTTGGAGATATGTTTTTTCTTTGTGTGTCACCCATGAAGGGCGTGATGAGGTTCGGGAGGAAGGAAAAGATTAGCTCAAGGTTCATTAGTCCATTTGAGATTCTATGGCGTATTGGGGAGGTAGCTTATGAGTTATCTTTGCCTCGAACTCTTTCGAGTGTTCACCCAATTTTCCATGTGTCTATATTGAGGAGGTATATTCTAGATGAGTCTTACGTGCTTCAGTGGGATTCGATTCCACTTGATGATTCATTGGCTTTTAAGGAGGAGTTTGTGGCTATCATAGATAGGCAGGTTAGAAAATTGAGGTCGAAGGAGATTCAATCGGTTAAGGTTTAGTAGAGGCATCATCCAGTCAGGTGGCTACTTGGGAGACCAAGCTCGACATGCGGACTAGATATCCTCACTTTTTCGAGTCTTCAGGTACTTCCTATTCTTCAACTTTTGAGAACGAAAGTTCTTTTAGTAGTGGATGTCGTAATGACCCTCCTGGTCATTTCCTTACTTTTGCGCATTTTTATTATTTCGGCCCTCCTCGTGGCTCTCACACTGATTTTGTGACTTGCAGGGATGGGTAGCATGGTTCCCAAAGTGTTTGGGTGAGTTTTGAAAAGATTTCCTAGCTTTGGAGTTTCTAGAGTTGAAATAGTTGACTTCGGTTAATACTCTTAGTAAACAATTTCGGATGAGAAGTCCGTCAATGCTATTAGCTTTGGAATATGGATTTCAGGCTAGTGGGACCTTTAATTTGGGTTCCAAGGCTTTTAGACTCATTTTGGGCAGTTGTTTTTGTATGGTTTAAGTGTTCATTTTGATGTTCATCTTGTTAAGACGACCTCCGATGATTGTTTTGTCGATTCCATTGAGTCCGTAATGTTGTTTCCACTTGGAAAACATATAAGGTTTGTGTTCATGGTATTCCGTATGAATTCTGGGGGTTCGCTTGAAGTTTGAGCTGTGACTAGTGTCAGACAGTTCGCTATAGCGGCCAGAGGCTACTATAGCGAATCCGTCAGGGTGATTCAGAGTCCGCTGCAACAAAAAATCGACAGCTTTATAGGTAGATCACTTTATTTTCGGCTCATTTCATGCAAAACTCGACCCACCATTATTGAGAGCTCTATAAGTGGTGATTTCCACTATTTCTTAGCGGATTCTTTGGCAAATAGGTAAATTATCTTTTCCTTTTCATTCCTTAGCTAATTATAGCTTTATTTCCGTATTTAATCCACATTTTTAAACTCAAAATCCTAGAATTTTTCTTTTATGATTTTTATATTTCTAGGCTTATTTGAACCCCGAAAGGAGCTCCGTTTTTTTTTAATCAAATTTAGGTATGAGTTCCTGAACCTTCGAGGAATACAATGTTGTAATTTGTTTCAGTTTTTATTAGCGGACCCCGAGGGTCAATTTTTTTAATCTGATTTTTAGCCCAAATTAAAATATATCAATATAGGTATCGCTAGCCTTATTTTGATGAGTAGATCATATTTGTGACAGCGTGGCAGTGCAGAAGGGGAGAGCTTCTGAGTGACGATTTGTGGCTTGACGTTCGATCGTGAGGTAGGTTATGATTTTCTTTCTTTAGACTTTGGCTCGGTTGGTAGTATATTTTATAAGTTTCATGATATTAGGGTGATTTTTCTAGTTAGAATTAAGTTATGACGATTTTTTGGATTATTGGCCATTTCTTAGATTTTAGAATAATTTTCCTTTATAAGCCTTAGTTTTTGTGGTTAGTTGCTTTATTAAGGATAGGTTTGGGATTCGTAGGTTATGCTTAGGAGCAATTATCATGGTAGATTTAGATAAGAGGTAATTTTCTTGGGATTATTGGTCGTCATCGATTTGTTGGAGTTGTTAGCACTTTATTTTGTCATTATTCCTTCCGTTATGAGATTATGGACCAGAGACCGTGGTTTTGGAGCGGTTAGACTCCAAGTTAGTATGATTATGGTATGGAGGGTGATTTATCCTATTTGATAT
>JACEIK010000164.1:345081-373280 GCA_018107945.1 Datura stramonium | reverse complement strand
CTATTAATTTTAAAAATATATAATATTAATTCTTTTCACATTTTAGAATGACTTTAAGTACTAAGGGTAGAATTGAAAAATACATGGTCAATTATCTCTTGAATTTTTAAACTAGCAAGTATTTTGAAATAGCTATTTTTAGTATACCTAGCAATTAAAATGGAATGGAGGGAGTAAAGAGTTACATCTTTTCAAGATATTTACTAAGGGTAATTGGGTAAAAATATTTTTTTTTCTAAGAATGAGTAGTTTTCTTAAGGGGTGTGTCCAAACTAAAAACATCACTTATTTTGAAACGAAGGGAGTAGATTTTATTGCATAATAAATAATCACTAAATCATTAAATTAATAACAATGATCTTTGGGCTTTCTAAACTGAAAAAGAAATGAATAATTAAGAGAATGTAATAAAAAATAAGTTTTAGGTTTTTTTTAATAAATCATAGGAATATAAAAAAAATTAAGAAGAATGTCAAAAATTTGAAAAACAAAGATAAATGTCATTCTTGGTTTTAGAGGCATGCCACATCACCTATTCTAAGACTAACTTTAACATACATACATACATAGATACATACACACACACACACACACACATATATATAATATTAAAAGCTCTTAGATGAAAAGTATTTGATTTGTAACCATGAACCAATTATGAGAGGTGAATTTATCATAATATAGTGACATGATGATGTAACGACTCGCATGGTTGTTTTAGGATTTTGAACCTATTTTCTCAGTTTGAACTTTCCTTTAACTTAATTATATCATTTATAACTTTTGGGGATGGGTGACACGATTTTCAAAGTATACAAATGAAGACTGAATGAGATTTTGAGTTTTAAAGTTTGAAAAATTTGACCAAAGTTAACATTTTAGGTTAATGAGTTCGGATTCAAATTCTGATAGTTCTATTAGGTTCAGAGGGTGATTTTTTTGTTAGTTGAATGATTTTCACGGATCAAGAGGTATTCGAAAGTGATTTGAGGCCTTGGTTGAATTTTTGAGTTTTAAAGAAGCTAAGTTTGACCACGGTCAACTTTTAGTCAAAAAAACCTCGTATAAGTGATTTGATAATTCCAATAGCTTTGGAACGTGTTTTATGAATGGTTTGCACTATTAGTTTGTGTCTGGGGAAGTCTCGGATGAGCTGCAGGTGCTCGTTTGAAGATTGGTGTTTTAATATTATTGAGCTTAAATGGTACCATCTAAAGAAAATGATATCCAAATTGTTCTTTGATTTTACCATTAGATCCATATCAATATTTTAGAACTATGGAAAATAGAATCACTGCATATCGAGTTCGTATGAGAGACTTATGGCTTTTTTAGCGCTTATAGCTGTTGCTGATTTTCTAGTGCGAGGTTTGTTCTCCGTGAATGCGATATGGTATCACGAATGCAAAGAATATTTTTGGAGTTGACCGATCAATGCAAAAATTTGCTCTTCGCGAACACGAAGGTAGGTCGCAAAGGCGATGAAGAAAAATCACCTGGACAGTATTTAAATGGGCAAAACGTGATGTTTGGGTATGTTCAGTATATCTTGAGCTGTAGAGTTCCTATTGAGGTGATTTTTGATGTTTTTTACTCGGGAGAATACTGGGTACGTGATTCTACTTTATCTTATTTATTTTCTAAGAATATCTATTATATTTTCGTGTTTTATCAACGAACTGGATATAGAAGTTGAGATTTTGATCCTCAAAGATAAGAAATTGAAAATCGTTGGTTTGAAGGTCGATTTGTGAAAGTTTTTGTTGATTTTTGAAACTTAAAGTCTTTATACTATGGATAAACTAATTTTGGCATTAAAATTTTAATTTGTCGATTATTTCATTATTGAAACTGTGTTGAGCATGGATTTGGGCTTAAAACTAACATATTATATTTTGATGATTCAAGGGTCGATTCGAATCCCATTTCTGATGAAATTTCAGATACAGGTTCTTTACTTAATGGGTAAACTAACTTATAAATAAAATTACTATTTCACACTCGGGGCTTGGGGTTGATTTTTTTAATCCAGACCTTTATATTACAATATGGATATCGTTAGTCTTGCTTTGATGAGTAGATCGTGTTTGTGATAGTGTGAAAGTGATCCAAGGAATTGTGAAAGGGGAAAGCTTTCCAGTGATGGTTCGTTATTTGCTATTCAGCCTTGAGGTAGGCTATAGTTTCTCTTCTTTAGACTTAGCTCAGTTTGATAGCATATTTTATAAGTTTCATGACTATTAGGGTGAATTACTAGCTAGAGTTAGGTTATGATGATTTTATTAAAAAGTTAGCTATTTTTTGGACTTTAGAATAGTATTCCTTTTAATGTCTTAGTTTAGGTTGTTAGTTGCTATATTGCGGATAGGTTTAGGATTCTTAGGCTAGATTAGGAGTGGTTTTTGAAGTAGAATTAGATAAGATGATTTTTCTTCGAATTATTGGTCATTATCTATTTGTTGGACTTGTTATTGGTTAACTTTCCCATTTTCCTTCTGTTATGAGATCGTGGGCCTGAGCTCGTGGCTTTGGAGTGGCTGGACTCCAGGTTAGTATGATTTTGTAGAGGGTGATTTACCCTATTTGATGTGGAATTACATGCTTATATATATGTATAAACTTGAGTGAGCATGCATACATCCACATTCATGTGCATGGATTGAGGTATAATTAGAAGAAAAGATACTATTTTCACTGATTTTCAATTTTTAAAGAAATGTGTCTCATTTTTATTGATTTGAGCTCCGGGAGAGCGTATTATCATTTTAGTGATTTTTGATTTTATAAAAGAGTTGAACCACCTATAAATTCGGTCTGAGGAAGGGTCCCGACCCATTTATACTTTATTTTTCTGAATGCGTCTGAGGTCATTTATCGGGTTTTACTATTGATAGGCTCGAGGTCATTTGCCAGGAAGCCCGAGGACATTTACTAAATTTTACTATTGATAAGCTCGAGGTCATTACTCGGGCAGCCTGAGGTCATTACTCGGGCAGCCTGAGGTCATTTATCGGGTTTTACTATTGATAAGCTCGAGGCAAGATCGGGGCAGCTCGAAGTCATGTTTGGGGTTTACTGCTTTTTGTATCGGCCACATATTGCATTGCATCATCTCATACTACACTGAATTGCTCTTGTATACTTGTATGTATATATTTATATTTGTGTATTACTTCTTTTTTCACGTTACCCTTGATCTGTTGTTATTTGTAGGTTAGTTTTTGATATATAGCTCCTTTTATGTCTTTTATATTATATTTTATCTTCTGAGCTCGATCGGCCTATGATGCTTACTAAGTTCCCCATTTTTTGGTACTCATACTACACTTCTGCATTTAATTCTGATGCAGCTCCAAGTATGAGTCACCCTCGTTGATCCTCTGCTTGTTTGTGGATTCTTTGGCTGATTCTGATCGTGGTGAGCTCTAGGCGCCCATAGATTTACCACTTTTCATCTTGTGTCTCCTGTCTATATTTTGTATCTACTACACAGTTGTATTTCTTTTGTATAGTCATATTCTCATACTTTAGAAGCTCATGTACTGGTGACACCAGTTCTAGGGTTGGTATCTGATAACGCTTAAATACACTCCTCGTCTAGAAAAAGTGTAACCGATCGTTGATCAAAATAAATAATCTCGACGGATGTCGGGGTCAAATCCCACAGATACTAGTGAATGATTTACGCAAGCGTTATTTTAGGAAATTTGAATTAACTCGCACCAATTAATAAAAATAAAACAGTAAATTTTTTGGGGAAAAATGAAGTGAACACTATTGTGGATTTTAAATCAATTTGCAAAAATAGCAAAGTAACCAAAATTGATAGACAATAATGAGAGAAGACTACAAGTGTGGTGTAGATGGGGTGCTAATCAAATAAGGATATGCTAGCTCATCAAATCATTGCGAATAAGTGTAAGTAACTTTGAATGAGATGTCACCCTATATTTTTCAACCTCATGGATGCCTTTTTCTCGAGTCCTTTCGAACCTCAAGATACAATTAAGTTAGCCCAATAAAGTTTTGGTTAGCGGCTAAGCTATTTCTAGCCATCAACTATTAGGATTATTGACATGGATTTTGGCTATTTCTAGCCCAACTCCACACAATCACATCCATTCCTACCATCAAATTCTCTCCCTGTACTTGAATTCTTCTTTTTCAAGCTAAAATCAAGTAATAGAAATAAACCCACATTTGCAACTATGGATCCTCAATATAAATAGGAGAGAACTCAACAGATTTACACTAATTAAGTAATATTAAGATGAATCTAGCAATACCCAATCTAATTAAGCACCCATCATCACACACCTCTAGTTGATGATTTAACTACTCATGATTAAGAAACTAAAGAGTCTATTCATCAATAAACTCAATGATTTCATTAGTAAAACCAAGCAAATCAAACTCAAAATATGTCTGCAACAATAGTTATACCTTGCTAATGGAAGAAGAAGAAAATAAGAAAAGCAATATTCAACAATCTCCTCCAATGGAGTTCTTCTCTCTCAAGGCAAAATGAGTGTTCAAAAAGCTGAAAAGTATAAAAGTCCTGTACAGAGTACTTTCTTCTAGACTATATACAAAAGTAGGGCAACCAATCCCCTCTTTTTTCAGTGCTGGATGTAATTACCCCTGTTCAGGCATTTTGTCACTTGCGGGGGAGCCGATGGTTCGCTGATTGCATTTTGTGAACCGCCGTCCATCATTTACTGCACATCTAGTGATTCTTTAGGACCATTCGGCTACACCTTTGGTGGTTCGCGGGCCTTCATCCGCGATCCGCCGATTCATTTACTCCTCAGTCCAGAAAATGCAAGCACCTGTAGGCGATTTAACCGGCGAGTTGCCGGTTGATGTCCGCAACCGTCGGTTGCACATTATCGTCAAGTCAGTGGTCATCTGCGTTTGACCGGTGTTTCGCCGGTGTCTTTTGGTGGAGCGTTGTTTTCACCTGATTTCATCCTTTTTACTCCACTTCTTGCTCTTTCTGTTCAACTCAGATACCTTCACATAAAAATGCAAAAAGGGCATAAAATTCATGTAAATGACTTGAAAACTAAACTAAAGCTCATGCTCAAGAGCCTAATGAGTTGGTAAATTACCAACTCATCAAACCCTCAAACTTGAACCATTACTTGTCCTCAAGTAATGCAATTCTCATCAGTTAGGAAACATGCCACTCCACAAGAGTTTAGACACCAATGACCACTTAATCAATGATAACCAAAAAATGCGCACTAACTCACCGAAAAAGAGAAGCAAATTCCCCAAAGGAATCAAAGAAAAATATATAAAAATATTTCAAGAGGCCACCACAATTCAAGGGAATGATCTACAAATGCTTTTATTTTGCAAAATAAGGGCATGGCTTATCCAAAGAAATACACATAACATCTCAATCATAATCACTGCACATTCAAAGCTTGCCTTAGAGCTCGCACTACTCATGTCGCAATCACATCTGTACCTTAATGCAAGGGTGTCCTACAAAGGAATGATGCCACTCACCAAGGAGATAATCCCTTTTTTCTATCATGAATTAATGCACACACAAGAGATTTTAGAAAAAGATGGTCACACTCACTCTCCTAAAAGAAATCTTCATGCACAAAACTCGATCCATAGGCTTTCCCTTCATGTAATTCACCACTAATGTAGAACAACTACACTCAGCTTATCATTTCATTATTTTTCTCACAATTTGGTGCTACCTCAGATTTATGTTTCTTATTTATCCCCCTTTCTTGAAATCCCCCAAACTTAGGCTCTTTGCCTCTTACTCATAGATTTTCTTATCTCTCCCTAGGCTTCGAGCCCCCATTTTTTTTCATTTGCTCACCACTAGCAATTAGGGAGGATGGGTGCCAAGAAGAAGGAATCAAGAAAGGACATCGGCTTGTAATTCGGTTTCCAAAAATAAATAGTTCAAAAGGCTCAACATTGGCTAGCAACGGAAGACATTTTCGAAGGCCATTTTGGGTAAAGTGACTGGTCAAATGAAAACCTAAAATCATGTTCTAAGTGCAGCTACATCTAGGATTTCACCTTGAGTCACACTTAGGGAAAGTTCTAGATAAGAAGCTATGCATGAGATTCACAAAGATCCTTACCACACAAGGCATCACCCCAAGGATTCAACAAAAGTTATTATCATCAAAAGATATTGATTCAAGACACTAGATCATGCGAATTCATAAGCCAAACAAGGAATCTACAATGTATGACAAAAGAGTGCTACATTTCTCATTTCAAATGACCATTTTTTTCATTTCTCATTTTCATGCCACAGTTCAAAATTTTTGGTGGTATCTCTCAAAATAGCTCCATAGAAGACTCAAGAAAGACATGGCATTTTTTTTTAAGAGAGTCGCCTCACAATCTATCATCGGGAAGTGCCAATCGGGTTCGACAAAAAAAAAAGAAAAAGAAAAATTCTCCTTGTAAAAGAACCATGGTATGAAGAAAACCCTTGGAGTTTGATTACCATTCTACTATTTACATAGGCGAACAAAAGAGTTTGGGTCACAAAATAACATTTGACAATTCAAAGCAAGGACCTATTTTTCCGCACTAACATTCAAAAATCATTCATTTCATTGTGTTGCATCATGGCTTAACCTTCCCCCAAAATAAGATATACACTCCCCTCCCCCACTTCAAACAATACATTACCCCCAATGGAAAAAAAAGAAAAGACAACAAGTTGAAGGGGACTTCCTGAAAGAATTAGCGATTGGGACGAGGGCCCCAGGGGTACGTGGCTGCGTCAAAATGCCAAGAAGCTATTTCTGATGCAGTCAACATTAATGGATCAGGTGGGAGTTTTAATGGTTTCCCAGGTCTGGGAACCACCCATTTATCTGGTAGGGTTCGGAGCTCATGATATGAAGTGGTATCTACCTCGCCAGGTTTCCAAGATGGATCTACTTCTCTCACAGTGAGCATTGGAGGCGGTGGTGGTCGGCCATGATGTATCTCTTCATCAGATACCATTTTCGACGAACTATCATACCCCATCCACCAATCATCTAGAAGGCTTTTGGGTACCTCAAATTGTGGTGTCACTGCAGCTGGCTCAGGAGGGGTTAGGTTGCTGGTAGGTGGAGGTCTAGTGAGAGTAGCCACATCCTTCCTCAAAGCAATCATATCATTTTCTAAGACCTCAACTGTAGCATAGAGACCTCTTAAATTATCTGTAGCAGGTTGCATGGCTTTCTTAATGACTTGTTGGATCATGTAAGGGATGACCTTGGCTAACTTTACAATCTGACTTTCATGCGCTTGGGCCATTTGTGTTATTTTGAGCAAGTCAGTTGGTGTGGAGGCGAGAACCTTAGCTACTTGGTACTGGCCTTCAGTTGTGCTAGAGGGCATAGGAGTTGGTGGTTGAGTCATGTTCTGTGTACCTTTTGCCTTCTTTAAGGCTGAGGCATCTTTATCAGTTTTGGTGTCCAATGTAATCATACCGTGAGCCCGTACAGTTTTATCTAATGGCCGGAACAAAGGGCATGAAGCCCACACACACAACATACTCACAAGGATAGAATATGGTAATGATGTTGCCTGCTGCTTGGCCCTTCTTTTGAATTGATCTACATTGATTTCTCCAACATTGATGTGCATATGATCCATAATGAAGGCGATAAGAATTTCCACTTCAATTGGGACTTTTATAGTATTCTAGGAAGGAATTAACCGAGCACATACCAAATCTAGCCACATACGGGCTTCAAATTTTAGATCAAGATGATGAATCAGACCCTTGGAAATGGCCTAATGTCGTTGAACTATCGCAATTATGCTAGCTACCCATTAGAATTGGTTCGCTTTATCTTCCACCTTCCTGCAGAATGCTGAATTTGGTTGGATTGGCTCATCCTAATGGAAGGAATTGATTGCTTCTGGAGTTATGGGCACCTCTTGGCCACACACCCATAGAGACGGTAGTCATGGCGTTGTATCTATTCAGCCTTTGTGTTTTAGGAGGCTTTTCTGCACCTTGTATGATGCATGGAACTCCTACACCAACTCAATAAAGTAGGGATCGATGGGTATGGTGAATGGACCCTAATCTCACATGCCAATCTGATAGTAGATATTGGGAAAATCAGTTATGAAGGACTCTACCTCTAATTGTGTTTTTGCATGGATGGACCATTTTTCCTTGAAGGACATGTGATACTTTTCCATTCCAGCCAGCCTAAAGCGAATATGAGCTATACGCTGGATTTCATCAGAAGGTGAGGTTGGTGCGTCGATGTTGCTCATTGGTGTTTTTCCTTTTCTCATTCGTTTGGATATGGACATGATGCTGCATACGAATGTTAGTATTATGCACAAAATTGAGAAAGAACTCAGAACATTGGAGAATAAAACAATATCCAAAGGGTTTTAAGGTAACCTAGGTGATATCAGTGAAATATCAGCGAAAGGCGTAGATAGCTCTGCGGAGTGCTAATGAGTTCGCCGACAGGAACTAGTAAACTGGGTAGCAGCCTCAGCTATCGGTGACCCCCACTGGCGAATATCCATTCTAGAATTGTGATGAGCCGCTGAAACGTGGGTTTGTGACATAAATCAAGATTTTTCGATCAAACCCATGGTTTCATTGTTGATTCGCCATACATGTCCGACGGTTCGCCGACGGGTTATCTCTCACTTGGTTGAATCAAAGTTCTTCACCATAATCATTTACACTTATAGATTCCATTCGGATCAATAACGACAACTTGCCCTTAAGAAAGTTGTCATTCTATCTATCATTGGGCAAGTTGTGAAGGTGAGAACCCGGGGTTACTCAGAATTCACCCACAAATTAAAAAAAACCCAACCACACATCATAAAACAAAACATGAGAAGTGAACCACACATCACAAAAAAACATTAGGTAATCAAATAAAAATAAAGCATCAACAATATCTACTCTAATCATGCATCATGGTAGATTTTCATTCTTAATTTGAGCATAAGCTAGAAAAGCCATATCAAAATGAGATGTGATAACTAGTGGAGAGGGCCTTGCACTTGCTTACTGATGGTATCTTTGAATTTATGGGAATATAGGTGGGGTGAGAATGGAAAATAGAAAGAAATATTTAAATGTGAAGAAAGGGAGGTGGATTGATGGAGGTTAGGTGGAAAGGTGATTTGTTGGGAATATGAGATATGGTGGAAAAAGGGAAAAGCAGGAATTATAAGGTCACATACCAGCCAACCTTCTGAAGAGAACATAAATTCACACCGGCATTTCACTGGGTGAGACGCCGATGTTACGATTACTTCTAGGTATACTAACTAGCATCGGTGATTCGATGGTGGTTCGCGAATTAATATCAGCGTTCCATCAGTGAGTTGCCGATTGCCTCCTAGATTATCTCGTGTACTGCTTTATCTTCAGGGGGAGGGTGGCACCCCGCGCTTTTGCCTCGGGTTTCCACCGCTTAAGTACCGGCCACACCTTGTCCCCTTTTACCTTGAATTGCATTTACCTACAAAAATAAAAAATAACAAAGAGTTAAAATGTTCAAAAAGAATAGAAAATAAGAATGCTTGGGTTGCCCCCCAAGAAGTGTCTTAGTTAATGTCGTGGCACGACGGGGTTCCATAAGCTTTATGGTTCATCTAGGTATAGGACCTGTGTTCGCCCAACCTCCTCCAACACTCCCAAATATCTTTTTACCCTTTTCCCATTAACCTTGAATTTTGACCCATTTTTTACTTGAAGTTCCATGGCACCATTTTCTTAAACTTGTGATACCTTGAATGGACCTGACCATTTAGATTTTAGCTTCCTGGGGAATAATATCAGTCGTGAATTGTACAACAACACCTAGTCTCCTGGAGAAAAATTCCGCTACAAAATATTTTGGTCATGATAATGCTTTATGCGGGCTTTGTAAATAGCTGCATTCTCATATGCCGTCATTCTAAATTCATCCAGACTCTCGTAGATTTTCTACTCGCCCTTGGACGGCTCTCCCACATTCAAGGTTCAAGCTCTTCAATGCCCACAAGGCCTTATGTTCTAACTCAACAGGCAGGTGGCATGACTTACCAAAGACAAGCTGATATGGAGACATTCCAATCGGTGTCTTAATGGCAGTCCGATATGCCCACAAGGCATCATCTAACTTCCGAGCCCAATCTGTTCTGTTCACATTGACTGTTTTAGTCAAGATAGATTTCAATCTCCCGACTTGAAATTTCTACTTGACCACTGGTCTATGAGTGATAAGGGGTGGCCACTTTGTGCTTCACACCATATTTGGCTAACAAGGTGCTGAACAGTCGATTGCAAAAATGTGATCCTCTATCACTAATGATAGCTCTAGGAGTGCCAAATTGGGAGAAAATGTTCTTCTTCAAAAAGGCTATTACACTCCTCCCCTCGTTGTTGGGTAATGCTACAGCTTCTACCCACTTAGAGACATAATCAATCACCACCAAGATATACTTATTTCCGTACAAGCTCACAAAGAGGCCCATGAAATCGATCCCCCATACATCGAACAACTCAACCTTTAGGATTGGTGTCAATGAAAGTTCATGCCTCCTTGAAATACTCCCTGTTCGTTGAGACCGATTGCATTGCTTCACAAAGTCATGAGCATCCTAATGCAGGGTAGGCAAGTAAAATCCACACTGTAACACCTTTGCGGCTGTCCGAACACTTCCATAATGGCCCCCCAATAGGTGAAGAATGACAAGCCTTTGGAATTGGTACCATTTCCACTTCTGGGACACACCATCGAATTAAAAGGTAAGGTTCATCCCAATAAACTTCCGGACATCATGCATAAATTTCTTCTTTTGATGAAAGTTTAAACCCTCGGGTATGATGTTGCTTGCCAAATAATTAGCAAAATCGGCAAACCATGGTGTTAGGTCATGGGTGCAACTAGAATATGTTCATCTGGGAAGTTATCACTAGTCTCCTCTTGGACTTCCGGCTGACCACTTGTCTCTAGGCGTGATAGATGGTCGGCCACTTGATTATCACACCCCCTACGATCCTTCACTTCAAAGTCAAATTCCTGCAACAACAGAACCCACCTAATAAGCTTGGGTTTAACATCATTCTTGGCCATCAAATACTTGAGTGCCACATGGTCCGTGTGAACCACCACTTTGGTCCCCAAAAGATATGCCAAAAATTTCTCAAATGCAAACACAACAACAAGTAATTCTTGTTCACTCACCATATAGTTTGTTTTTGCGTCATTTAGGACCTTGCTGGCATAGTAAATGGGGTGAAACATCTTGTCTTTCTGCTGACCCAGGACTGTCGCTAATGCTATCCGACTGGCATTACACTTGAGCTCGAAGGACTTCGACCAATTAGGTGCTGTAATGATTAGAGAGGACACTAGCTTTTCCTTCAGCTCCTCAAAGGCTGTTATACACTGGAATCCCAAAGATCAGACCCAGGAGCTGAAATGGAGAAAAATGTAAAAACTGGCACCAGACACAGAATGAGTCGTGGGTTGACTCGTTAGTGCAGCCCATAAGTCGTGATGTGACTCATGGGGAGGCCAGTGAGGAGGTTTTGGAAGTTTGAGGAAAAGGATCCCCATGGGTGTGACAACGACTCGTGGTTAGACCCCATGAGTCGTTAGGTCAGTCGTGGGGTGGGTAAGGAAAGAAAAGAGAAGAAGGGAGGCAGTGCACTCGACGGAATGACCCCATGAGTCGTGGTCAGTCCCCACGATTCATGGGGTGAGTCGTGGTCCAAGCAGGGAAGGTTTTTGTTGGAACTCAGGAAGTGTACCTCACGACCGGCTCCATGAGTCATGACCCTTTACCACGAGCTGTTGGGTCCCTCGTTAGGACCATCTGACAGTTATTTTCTGCGAACTTAGTAAGAGCTTTTTTTGATAAATTCCTAAGTTCCTAAGGTCTAAACTACGTCGTTTTGAGTTATGAATAGTGACTTTTAAAGGGGTTAAGTTCAGTTTTAGGCCTCATTCATGCATGCATGCAAGGTAGAAGACTTGAGAGGGTGATCAAGCTTAGAATTCATCAATTTCTTTTCTATTTCCTATTGGGCATCTAAAGAAGTGTTAGAATCAGCTACCAACAGGTATGTAAGGTTATGAATGGGTGATTTATTCCACACCCATGCCCAATTCCTCTCTAAAGTATGAAATTCTATGTCTAATTTATGGGGTTTTAGCCCAAATGCATGAATCTTCTATTTCTATACATGGGTATGATTTGATGATGATTCTACTATTGAATTATGAAGCATGGACAAATTTTTATAATGTTTTCAATTTAAAATCACGATTTTAATTTTTGTGAATGAAAAGCCCATGGATGAGATGTTCATGAAAGATGAGATTTATGATGAATATATGATGATGACGAGATATTATGATGAAAAGCACGATTTGAAGCTACCCATGTTTACAATTATGTTTTCGATAATAAGTGAGTATTTCTAAGTATAATAAAGCTTTGAGCAATGCCCACATGTTAAGTAGGAAATGATGATTTTTCCCAACTTAAGCTTACCACATTATTTTGGAACAAAGACTCCCAATTATATTTTCAGCTTGTGGTATATTTTGAGTTAAAGTTTCCTATGTATAGCTTACCACATGGTTTTGGAGCGAAGGCTCCCAATTATGTTTTCAGCTTGTGGTATGTTTTGAGCTAAAGCTTCTCATATGCATGATTTCATATTTGAGATGTATTTGATCATTGAGCTTTGTCAATAGACAATGTTGAGCTTCATTATAAAATGATGTAGATCATATGCATGTTTTGGGAGTAATGTCTAGCACCGAGTAGGCTAAGGATCGATCACCCTGTGCCTCAGAACTACGCGCCAATGTAGGTTTATACATTATGACTTTGGGACCTCCCTTGTGAGCTTCCCCTGCCCAGGTGGGCCTTCAACTTGATATCGATATCATCATATCGTCCCAAGCCCTATCAAGGTTTTAGATGTCTCTACCCACTTGAGTGTGATAGTTGGGACCACATAAGCTTTATCGTAGTATGTCGGTTAAAAGACGAGTCTCCCATTATTCCTCATGATTTCAGATATGCATATTTAATAATTCATGATATATATATACATATATATGCATGTTCTAAAGAAGGCTTGACTCAATGTTCAGTTTTATTTACAAATGTCAGAATTCAGATTTGAGTCAATCAATTCAGTTATGATGTTATGAAGTTATGTTATGTTATGAAGAGATCATGATTTCAGAAAGAATGCATGCAAGCCCTACTCTCAGGATCTTAATGTTTAGTTATATTATGCATTGTTTTTAAATGATTTTATTTACTTAAGCGGTTTTACTAACCCTGTATACTCGGTATATTCCACGTACTGATCGCATACTCTATGTTGTATCGTTTCATGATACAGGACACGACTCCCAGGTTCAGCCCCACTTGTAGTCATCTTGTCAGAGTTAGCATTCTTATTTTGGGTGAGTCCTCATTTCCCATGGACTAGACTATTCAGCTTTCCTTTATGTATTTCAGTTTCAGTTTTGTTGAGTTAGTTGGGGTCTTTTCCCATCAACTCGTCATGTTTAGAGGCTTTCTAGGCATATGTATGTATTCAACTTCGGATTTCATAGTATGATGTTGTGTTCAAGTTAGAATTCCACTGAGTATCTTATTGATTACTCAGTTTCTTGATTGAGATTAGATGTATGCTTATGCTGTGGGTCGACTTGGGGTCTCTCGGGGCTCCTTGTCCTGTGTTACGATCCGAGCCCCTGTTCAGGTCATGAAAAACTTGGTATTAGAGCAATATTTTTGAAGTGTTCGAGGGTATCTGAAAGGCGCATTAAGTAGAGTCTATTCATGGGTGTGACGCGCGCCACACTTATGACGAAGAGGTTACGAGACGTTTAGGAAATGTTCCCTTCTTTCATGATCTATGTCGTGCGATGAAAAGTCTTTCTATCCTTCTGATTTATGCTATTCGCGATTGCAGAATCATGGCTCCCAGAAGAATGAATGGTAGGAGAAATGGGAATGGTGAAGGCCACGAGGATGGAAACAGTAATGGGCACCAGCAAGCCCCACCAGTTCAGGAGCACCAGGCACTGGAGCCAGTCGCTCATGTTGAGTTCCGGGCCACTATTCAGATGCTTGTGCAGGCCTTGACCACTTAGGTCAATCAGCAGGCCGTTGCGCATGTTTCGCAAAATGGTAATTCAGTGGCGGCTCGAGTGAGAGACTTCTTGAGGATGAACCCACCGGAGTTCCTTGGGTCCAAGGTAGATGAGGACCCGCATGAGTTCATAGATGAGATTGTCAAGATCACCCAAGTCATGGGGGTGAATGGATTTGAGTGTGCAGAGTTGGCCTCTTAACAATTGAAAGGGGTCGCGCATATCTGGTTTCGCCAATGGAAGGATAGCAGGGTTGCCGGAGTAGGTCCAGTCACTTGGGAGGAGTTCCATGTTGCATTCCTAGACCGGTTCTTTTCTCTGAGATGAGGGAGCTGAAGGCAGCTGAGTTCATGAATTTGAAGTAAGGGAGGATGATGGTATAGGAGTACGCTCTCGAGTTCACTTGCCTATCAAAATATACCCCAGAGTTGGTAGCCGATCAGAGGGCGCGGTGAGTAGATTCATCCATGGAGTAGCAGGGTATTTGGACAAAGATTGGAGGATTGTTATGCTCCACCAGGACATGGATTTCACATGGATAATGTTGTATGCCCAGTAGATGGAGGCGGCACATCTGAGAGAGAGGGAGGCCAAAAGGGCCAGGACCGATGACCATAGATTTTCCTAATCGAGGTCAGGTGGTGGGCACTGACAGCAGACTCACTAGAGATCATTAGCTCCAGCATCTTAGGCATTGAGTGTGCCCTCCAGGCCTAGACATGATCAGAGAGAGCGGGCATCAAGATCGAGGGGTCAGAGCAGCAGGCCCGCATATTCTAGTATCCCAACTTATTGCAGATGTGCTCGGGGGCACACAAGACAGTGCTTGGCAGGTTCAGGTGCTTATTTCAGGTGTGGGCAGCCTGGACACATGCTTAGAGATTGTCCAATAGTGAGGCAGGATCAAGTTGGGGGCCGAGGCCTAGCTTCTAGTTCAGCACCCCCCCCGCACGCTCAGCCCATCAGGGGGCATCGACTAGCACAGCTGGCGATCAGCGCCAGAATAGATTCTAGTCTTTAGCATCTCACCAGGAGAAGGAGTTCTCCCCGAATGTTGTCACTGGTATGTTACAAGTTTTCCATATTGATGTTTATGCCTTTTCAGATCCGGGGGCTACCTTGTCTTTTGTGACACCTTATGTGGCCAGTAGTTTCAGAGTCAGTTACGAAGTCTTGTTAGAACCCTTCTTAGTTTCTACTCCAGTAGGTGACTCAGTTATAGCTAGACAGGTGTATAAAGGTTGCCTAGTCTCAGTCCTTCAAAAGGTCACCTCAACAGATTTGATAGAGTTAGCCATGAGTGATTTTGATGTGATTCTTGGCATGGATTGGCTATTTGCATGCTATGCTTCAGTTAATTGTAGAACCCGGACAGTAGAGTTCAGATTTTCTGGGTGAGCTAGTCTTAGAATGGAAGGGTAGTTCAACAGTGTCAGTAGGTCATTTTATTTCCTACCTTTAGGCCAGAAAGATGATTTCTAAGGGTTGTGTGTATCATCTAGTGAGGGTTAAGGATGTTGAGTCCGAGATCCCGACTATCCAGACAATTCCAATGGTACGTGAGTTTCCAGAGGTCTTTCCAGATGATTTATCGAGAATCCCTCCCGAGCGGAAAATCAATTTTTGTATTGACCTTCTTCCCGACACGTAGCCTATATTTATTCCTCCGTATAGGATGGCTCCAGCCAAGCTAAAAGTGTTGAAAGAGTAGTTGAAGGACTTATTAGATAAGGTTTTCATTAGACCGAGCAAGTCCCCATGGGGTGCACTAGTCTTATTTGTCCGAAAGAAGGATGGTTCCCTTCAAATGTGCATTGACTATCGACAATTGAACAAATTCACCGTCAAGAACAGGTATCCTCTACCCAGGATTGAAGATTTATTTGACCAGCTTCAGGGTTCTAAGTGTTTCTCAAAGATAGATCTCAGATCTGGGTACCATCAGCTTAGGGTTCAGGAGAGTGACATCCCAAAGACAACCTTCCGGACGCGGTATGGTCATTATGATTTTGTAGTTGTTTGGTTTGGACTAACAAATTCTCCTGCAACTTATATGGACTTAATGAACAGGGTGATCGAGCCATACCTGAACATGTTTGTGATTGTGTTCATTGATGACATCTTGGTATACTCTCGGAGCGAGGAGGAGCATGCCGCTCATTTGAGAGTAGTGATTCAAAGCCTCAAGGATCGTCAATTATATACCAAATCCAGCAAGTGTGAGTTCTGTTTGAACTCCATAGCCTATTTGGGCCATGTGGTATCAAGTGAGGGCATAAGGGTAGATTCGCAGAAAATTGAGGTGGTGAAGAATTGGCCTAGACCGGTGAATCCTTCAGATATTCAGAGTTTTTTGGGTTTTGCTGGCTATTATCGAAGTTTTGTTGAGGGTTTCTCATCTATTATAGCACCTTTTACCAAATTGACCCAGAAGAAGGTGAAGTTCCAATGGTCGGAGGCTTGTGAGAAGAGCTTCCAAGAGTTGAAGACCCGACTTACCTAAGCACCGGTGTTGACCTTGCCCGAGGGTACCGATGGATTCGTGGTGTATTGTGATGCTTCAAGGATCGAACTTGGGTGTGTATTTATGCATCACGGGAAGGTTATAGCATATTCCTCTAGACAGTTGAAAGTTCATGAGAAGAATTACCCGACCCATGATCTTGAGTTGGCCGCGGTGGTATTCGCCTTGAAGATATGGCGACATTATTTGTATGGGGTCCACGTGGATGTATTCATGGACCATAAGACTTTGCAATATGTCTTTACAAAGAAGGACCTTAATCTTCGGCAAAGGAGATGGTTGGAACTACTCAAGGACTATGATATGAGTGTCCTTTACCATCCGGGTAAGGCTAATGTGGTAGCGGATGCACTTAGTAGACCATCTATGGAGAGTGTGTCCCATGTGGATGAGGGGAAAAAGGAGCTAATCAGAGATGTGCATCGACTAGCTAGGTTGGGAGTTTGGTTGGTTGACTCGATTGATGGCGGTTTTGTTGTTTAGAACAGATCAGAGTCGTCCTTGGTGACTGATGTGAAAACTAGACAAGATGAGGATCTTATGTTGGTAAAATTGAAGGAAGCCGTTCAAAGTCAGAAGGTAGAGGTCTTCTCCAAAGGGGGAGATGGTGTGCTTCGGTATCAGGGTCGCTTGTGTGTTCCAAATGTTGATGATTTGAGGAGCCGAATGTTGCATGAGGCTCATGGATCTAGGTATTCTATCCATCCAGGTGCCAACAAGAAGTACCGTGACTTACGGGAAATCTATTGGTGGAATGGCATGAAGAAGGATATTGCAGAATTCATAGCCAAGTGTTCGAACTGTCAGCAAGTAAAGGTTGAGCATCAGAGACGGGGAGGTGTACTTTACGATATCAACATTCCAGCTTGGAAGTGGGAAGAAATTAATATGGATTTTATCACAGGTCTGCCTCGCACTTGTCGACAATATGATTCCATTTGGGTGGTGGTAGATAGGTTGACCAAAGCTGCACATTTTCTACCGGTTAAAACCAAAGATTAGGAGGAGGATTATGCCAAACTATATATTCGGGAGTTGGTACGATTGCATGGATTACCCTTATCCATCATTTCAGATCGAGGCACTCAATTCACCTCTCAGTTTTGGAAGTCATTTCAAAAGGGGCTTGGTACATGGGTAAAGCTCAGCATAGCATTTCACCCACAAATGGATGGTCAAGCGGAGCAGACAATTCAGACCCTTAAGGACATGTTGAGGGCATGCGTGATTGACTTCAAAGGTGGTTGGAATGATCACTTGCCCCTAATCGAGTTTTCCTACAATAATAGCTATCACTCTAGTATTCAGATGGCGCCATTCGAGGCTCTCTACGGACGGAGATATAGATCGCCCATCGGATGGTTTGAGGTTGGTGAGGCGACAATGATAGGGCCGGATTCGGTTCATGAAGCAATGGAAAAGGTTCAGTTGATAAGAGGTAGGTTGAAGACTGCCCAGAGTTGCCAAAAGTCTTATGCGGACGTGAGAAGAAGAGAGTTAGGATTCAAAGTCGATGACTGGGTATCGCTGAGGGTATCTCCCATGAAGGGAGCGATGCGATTTGGAAAGAAAGGGAAACTTATTCCCTGCTATGTCGGCCCGATCATATAATTAGACATGTTGGCAAGGTGGCTTATGAGTTGAAGTTGCCTTCAGAACTAGCTTCTGTGCATCCTATATTTCATGTATCGCTTTTGAAGAAGTGTTTGGGTAATCCAGCTCTAGTTGTCCTGGTGGACAATCATGGTGTAAGAGACAGCCTTAGCTATGAAGAGGTTCTGGTGGAAATATTGGATCGTCAGGTTCGAAGGCTAAGAAACAAGGAAGTAGCTTCAGTTAAGGTGTTTTGGAGGAATCAGCAGGTCAAAGACGCGGCATGGGAAGCCAAAGCAGATATGATGGCTAGATACCCACATTTATTCTCTACCAGCCTAGTTTCAGCTTGAGGTATTAGTTTTGCACTCAGACTTTATTTAGTTTCATGTTCATTTCATGTGCGCAAGTTTATTTTATGTGTATGGATGTGTGTATGATTCATGAAATAAGTTCAATTACGTGATTCGAATCAGAGGTAGTCATCCCGTCAGTTTTCGGTTAAATAATAGTATTTGAATATGATGATTACATTTTCTCTATTTTTTGTGTGTTTTCTAACATTCGAAGATGAATGTTCCCAAGGAAAAGATATTGTTATACCCCGGAAGCCCAAAGATCAGATCCAGGAGTTGAAATGGAGAAAAGTGTAAAAACTGGCACCAAACACAGAACGAGTCGTGGGGTGACTCGTTAGTGCAGCCCACGAGTCATGATGTGACTTGTGGGGAAGCCAATGAGGAAGTTTTGGAAGTTTGAGGAAAAGGATCCCCACGGGCGTGACAACGACTCGTGGTCAGACCCAACGAGTCATTAGGTCAGTCGTGGGTTGGGCAAGGAAAGAAAAGAGAAGAAGGGAGGCAGTGCACTCGACGGAAGGACCCCACGAATCGTGGTTAGTCCCCACAATTCGTGGGGTGAGTTGTGGTCCAAGCAGGGAAGATTTTTATTAGAGCTCAAGCAGTGTACTCACGACTGGCTCCACGAGTTATGACCCTTGACCACGAGTCATTGGGTCCCTCGTTGGGACCACCTGACAGTTATTTTCTCAAACTTAGTAAGAGATTTTATGTAATTCCTAAGTTCATAAGCCCTAAATTATGTCATTTTGAATTATGAATAGTGACTTTTAAAGGGGTTAAGTTCATTTTTAGGCCTCATTCATTCATGCATGCAAGGTATAAGACTTGAGAGGGTGATCAAGCTCAACATTCATCAATATCTTTTCAATTTCCTATTGGGCATCTAAAGAAGTGTTAGAATCAGCTACCAACAGGTATGTAAGGTTATGAATGGGTGATTTATTCCACACCCATTCACAATCCCTCTCTAAAGTATGAAATTCTATGTCTAATCTATGGGGTTTTAACCTAAATGCATGAATCTTCTATTTCTATACATGGGTATGATTTGATGATGATTCTACTATTGAATTATGAAGCATGGACAAATTTTATAATGTTTTCGATTTAAAATCATGATTTTAATTTTATGAATTAAAAGCCCATGGATGAGATGTTCATGAAAGATGAGATTTGTGATGAATATATGATGATGACGAGATATCATAAATGAAAAACATGATTTGAATCTACCCATGTTTACAATTATCTTTTCGATAATAAGTGAGTATTTCTAAGTATAATAAAGCTTTGGGCAATTCCCACATGTTAAGTAGGAAATGATGATTTTTCCCGAATTAAGCTTACAACATTGTTTTGGAGCAAAGACTCCCAATGATATTTTCAGCTTGTGGTATGTTTTGAGTTAAAGTTTTCCTATGTATAGCTTCCCACATGGTTTTGGAGCGAAGGCTCCCAATTATGTTTTCATCTTGTGGTATGTTGATCTTGGGAATAATTACGTGCCCAAGTGTTGTTTTATAACTTAATTTAGTCAAGTTTGTCAATTTAATTTATTATATTCTCATTTGATTTTGTATATTTATGTGCATAAATTAACCAATGTGATTAGCCCTTGTTTTTAGGTTTAAAATTCTAAGGATGGGTTAAATATGACGATGTACAATCTAGGAGAAACATTGGAAAGAATTAGTGGAAGATCGCATGAAGATGGAATGAGAGTTGAACTGCCGGCAAGGGCAGTGTGCCACGCAACACAATCTGCATGCTAGGCGCCGTGCGCGATTTTGCTGCGCGCGCGAGAAGCTGCAATCCAGTGCGCCTGTGTGTTGGCGCCGTGCCACGCCATGCCATGCTGTGCGTCAATGGGCGTGTCACGCTATGCGTAGCATGCGAGATGGGCCGTGCCACGTCGGGCATCGCGCATAGACTGCGCCCATGACATGCAACTGCCGAGGTTTCCAGTGATGCTGTGCATTTGTTCCGTGCCACAGAGAAAGATTGGCGCGACCAGATCTATGACACAGAGGCAGTCCATCCACGACCAAGGTTCCATTTTTTTCTCATTTAATATAAATAGGACACTTAGCTCAAAAAATCTTTTATCACGAAATTTCTTGAGAACAACGAAAAGGAGTGAAAGGAGAAAAGAAGAACTCTACCTAGGGTTCACTAATTTTCATTCTCTTTTATATATTCTTTTAAATACTCTACTTGAATCATGTTTTTAAGTATTAGTACGAACATGAGTGGCTAAAACCCTTCCTCTAGGGTTGAGGCTCCATGATATGATTGTAAATGCATGAATTCTTCGTTGGTTTAAGTTTTAGTTGTTGTTTTGTCATGCATTCTTAATTTTCATTATTTTTATGCTTGATCACCATGAAAACAAACTCGTTAAGCTTAGGTAAAAGTTCGGAAGAGTAACCCTAGGCTAGAACACAAGAATGTAGGAAGCAAGTTCTTATCTTTACGACAGGATTCGCGGTTAGGATAGAAATTACATCAAATTTGCCTTGCTTGGATACTAAAACGGGATGAGCTAGACACCGACTTAGAATTGTCACATCACCGCTTGAAGAAGTAGTTGTGAAACTAAGTTACGTTAAATGATTAGAGGTACGAAATTCCGTAATCAAGGGCACAAACTCCATATACCACATCCACATAGTTAAATTGCTCACGAAAGAGGACGTCACATCCCCGCTCAACGATGTAGGTGTGAGATTGGTTTGTCATGTTTAGAGGATCAAAAGACCATGAACATTGCATTTTAACTATCTGAGACAACAACTGATGTTTTCGTACTTGAACCATTATGAATTGTAGCATTGCATGATTATTAGGCCTTAATTCTAGTTGCTTCTTGTATTGTTTCTCGATTATTTTGTGATCACCCCTAGACTTAATTAGAATTTTCCGATATTTCTATAATCAGCACTAGTGAAATTTAATATAGCACTCGAACTTGAATATTTTCTTAATTAGTCCAGTCCTTGTGGGTTCGATATCCGACTCTTAAATAGGGCCACTGTATTACTTGTACGATCGCGTACGCTTACGCGTGCGTTGGGGCGCAACAAGTTTTTGGCGCCGTTGCCGGAGACTGGTGAAGTTTAGTGAATTTTTATAGTTTTTTATAAATTGTAATTTCCTTAAGTGTTGAAAAACTTGGTCTTAGTCTGCTAAATTGTAGGTAATAGGTTGTCCTTGCAGAACTAGCAAGGAATAGAGAGCTGGTGAAACCTTTGTTGGAACCTGAACGCCAACTATATTTCCTCAGGAGGGAAGCTCTAGAGCAGAAGTTGAAAAGGTTACAAGAGCAATTAAAACAAACTCCACCAATTGAACAAGCAGAGTTGTTACCTAATCAGATGGCAGCCCGACCAGTACGCGAAGTGGCAATCCCACTAGCGACGGATGTGACCTCCAGTATCCGCAAACCGGAGCCCGGAGGGAACTTTGAGCTTAAGTAGAACATGGTGCAATTGTTACATTCTAGTGGCCAGTTCACTGGAATGAATCATGAGGACCCACAACAACAGTTGCAGAACTTTTTGGAGATTAGTGACACTTTTGTCCCCACCGGAGTGTCAACTGACTATGTCCGACTCAATCTCTTCCTATTTTCAGTTGGGAGAGGATAAAAGGTGGTTGAAGGCTGAGCCACCAAATTCCATTACTTCTTTGAATGACCTATCAAGGAAGTTCCTCATCAGATTCTTCCCTTCAAGCAAGATTGCGAAACTCAGAAGTGAGATATTAAGCTTTAAGTAGAGGCCGGAGGAGAACCTATATTTGGCTTAGGAAAGTTTCAAGTTATCGTTGAGAGACTGCACCAATCACCAGCAGTCCAATGAGGTGTTAGCTCACACCTTTGTAGAGAGTCTAGACCCACATACGAAGATCCTATTAGACTCTGCATCAGGTGGGCAAGCATTGGAGAAGACTTATGATGAGTTGTACACTCTGTTGAACAGGATTGCTTAAGGAAATCCAGAGTGGCACATCGAATCATCGAGAGGGGTAGGTAAGAGGGCAACAGGGCAGATCGAAGTGGATAGTGTCAATGCTTTAGCAGCACAACTAGCATCATTTTAGAATCAGATGATGACTCAGTTCAACAAACTGAGTATGAACCAACCGTAGGGACCGTTGAATGCAATTCAACAGGCTCCGAGTTGGTGTGAAATTTGTGGTAAAAATGGGCACAATGCAGAATCTTGCAGGGCAAATCTAGAATCTTTCAATTTTGTGGGGAATGTTCAGAGAAACAATCAGAATTATGGGAACACCTATAATAAGAATTGGCAGAGTCACCCAAATTTTTCTTGGGGTGGCAATCAGAGTCAGAGCTACCAGCAACCTCAACAGCAGAACAGGCAGATTGCTGGCTAGATGAGCAACAACAACATTGAGAAGATGTTGTAGACAATTATGGCTACTCAGACCCAATTGACAAAGAATCAGGCACGGATGACTTCAGATTTGAAAAATCAGCAGTTGGCCACCTGCAATCTAGAGAAGCATATGGGTCAATTAGCAGCTGCTCAGCAAACCAGACCTCAGGGAGGGTTACCCAGCGACACAGATACAAACCCCCGATAGGTCAATGCAATCAGTCTGAGGAGTGGCAAGCAAGTGGCTGATGCACCACCAAAGGAAAAGAGAAATGAGGTGCAGCCGGAGCTGGTAATATAGGGTCCATCTACTAGCAAAGGATATAATTAGAGTGTTGTGCAACACAATGCACAATCATCATTGCAGCCAACATACAGACTACCACCCCCATTCCCAAAAATACTCAAGAAGAGCAAGGAGGAGGAATGCTTTAAAAAGTTCTTTGATATTTCAAAGAACTTCACATCAATTTGCCCTTACTTGATGTTTTGCAGGGAATGCCAAAGTACTCTAAGTACTAAAAATATGTGGGTGGCACTGATTTAGGAGTGCAACTACAGGGTAATGAGCAAGAAGCTGAAAAAGATCAAGGACCCAGGGAGTTTTACCCTCCCCATACAAATTGGTAAAGCTGAAGTGATAAGAGCTCTTTGTGACTTAGGGGAAGAAGTAAATCTAATGCCCCTATCTTTGTTTAACACCTTGGGGTTGGTTCATCCGAGGCCAACAGAGTAATGCTACAGTTGGCAGACAAGTCCACCATGGCACTACAGGGAATAATTGAGGACCTTCCCATCAAAGTGGGTAAGTTCATTATACCCGCTGATTTCATCATACTTGACTTTAAAGTTGATGACAAGGTACCCCTGATCTTGGGACAATCATTCTTGGCAACTGGAGGAGCCATCATAAATGTGAGAGCAGGTACCCTTAAAATGAGGGGCGATGATGAAGAAGAGCTCTTCAGAGTTTACTAAGAGATTAACCCACCCACACACTACATAGATCTTTGCAAGATCAATGTGTTGTCAGAGGCTAAGTATGGGGTGGTAAATTGCATGGGTCCACTGCCACAGGAGATGATCACATTTGAGCCCGAATCTGATGGAGGGCTTAAGTTAAAGAAGAAGTTGGAAGAAGAGAGGGACAGAGTGGAGGTTGTTCCCTCGAGAAATAAAAAGAGAAGAAGACAGTTTTTGAAAGGGAACACTGGTTTTAGGATATACTGAGAAGGATCGTCCACGTCGTGCCGTGACATAAAATTAGGCGCTGCTTGGGAGGAAACCCAAGGGTACCTCAGGTACAATTTTATTTTCATTTTGTTTATTTTCACTTTTTGTTATTGTGGTGGTGATTTAAGCACAAATTGAGCGGAAGTCTGAGTACCCCTTAGAATAGGAAGCTAAGGAGCATAGAAGAATATGAGTGTGTGGTCGATAACCCACCTGTGCAAAAATGAAGGAAAACATGCTGTTAGCTAGGCCTAGAGGCCTCAGGGAGTATTTCTCACCCTTGTAGTATTTTTATTTGATGCTTTGGGAACATAGCATGGGTCATGTGTGGGGTAAGGGAATTTAAAATTTTGTGCTTAATGAATTCGGGTGAAAGTAGTGCTTTGTATGGTATTGTTTGATGAAAAAGTTTGAGTTGAGCATAATTCATCTACCCGTTGGTTTTTCTTTTCGGTTCTTTTCCGACGGGGGGCACTTTGAACCGATGAATAAAATTTTTCTTTGTCTGGATATAGCTTTTTTAGTCATAGTTAGGGACTTTTCTCGACGATGGATGGATGTCGACCGTCTTGAGGGAAAATTAGTTAATAGGTTTTTGTTTTTGAACCCTTAGCGGATTGATGACTTGATGTTCTTGTTATGTACTATATATGATTGTGAGATGCAAGTGTTGTAAAGTTTGAAGCATGTTAGCAAGTGTATAACTTTGTTTAAGACACCTAGGCTCTTGAATATGACTCTGTGTGCTTGAAAGCTTAATCTTGAATTCCCGGGATTAGCTGAGTTAAGAAGTCTGCTGAATCTGTTTTGAATTGAGCATGTGCTGTGTGTGTAAGATTTTTGAATGATCTATGCTATTGTGTAGTTTTTAGAACTTTCCTGGTGTGTATACAAAACGAAATGAGGGATGTCGATTGTAGGAGATGATTTAGGCAATTCTTTAAATGAGCCTAATTTTTATCCCTCGCTTTACCTACCTTGAATGTTTAATCCTAGTTAGCCCCATTGAGCCCTTAGCCTATTCTTTTCCAGCCACAACATGAGCTTAACCCCTTCTTTTCAATAGCCTTTAATTTGTTCCAAAACTCCTAAGCACTTATATGAAATTGCAAAAGAGAGTTAAGGAGTGGGGAGTTGGAAGAAGAAAGTAAAGAGTAGTTGTGGGAGCTAAAGAAAATACTAGAGGTGCACTTGTTTAAAAATGAATAGGAGTTAGTAGGAAGTAAAAGAGGAAAAGAGCAAAAAAATAAAATTGCTCAAGTACTCCTTACTAACAACTTAAGTGTGCCTAATGAAATGGGAAAACGAAAGAGGAAAATGGGAGTTAAATAGAATAAAGGTGAATAAAGAGGATGGTAATTCTTAATGAAAGTGTGATAGATTAAAAGCGCTTAGGGAAGATAGTCACTGTTACTGGCCATAATAGTATCTATCCTCCCCTTATCTTACATTACAACCCACTAAGTCCTACTTTATCTTGCTTTCAACATTCCTAAATTAGTGGAGTAAAACACTAAAGGCAAGCTTATGGGTCAATACATGTTGCATGTGAATTTGTTTGTGAGAGTGAGCTTATTTCTTATTCATACACCCATATATGTCATGATTTGAAAACTAATGAGTGAAAAATGGGTAACTCTCTTGTTGTGAGGGCACACGTTTGAGGAAGGATAAAATTCATGTCAAATTTCTTGGTTGGTTAATTTGCATGAGTGTTGAGTTTGAGAGTCGATTCTTGAGGCTAAGAAGTCTTAACAGAGTTATATGGGATTTTAGTGGTTATATCTTGCATGCTCTATTTTTAACTTGCTATCTAAAACAATCGGTGTAGCCTTAGCTTGAATTGTCTTGTTTCAATTAGTTATGTATGAGTTCTTCATGTGCATGAGATGTAATAGAGTCGTTCGAGGACGAACAAAATTTTAAGTGTGGGGTAGTGATATTGGGAATAATTATGTGCCCAAGTACTATTTTATAATTAATTTAGTCAAGTTTGTCAATTTAATTAATTATATTCTCATGTGATTTTGTATATTTATGTGCATAAACTAACCAATATAATTATCCCTTGTTTGTAGGTGTAAAATGCTAAGGGTGGGTTAAATATGAAGATGCCACAAGCTAGGAGAAACATTGGAAAGAATTGGTGGAAGATCGCATGAAGATGGCATGAGAGGTGAACTGCCGGCAAGGGCAGCATGCCACGCAGCACAATCTGAGCGCTAGGAACCGTGCCACGACTTTGCTGCACGTGCGAGAAGCTGCCATCCAGTGCACCTAGGCATTGGCGCCGTGCCACACCATGCCATGCTGCGAGCCAGTGGGCGTGTCACGCTGTGCGTCGCGCGCGAGATGGGTCGTGCCACGCCGGGCATCGCACAAATCCTGCGCCCATGACATGCAACTGCCGAGGTTTCCAGTGATGCAATGCGTTTGATCCGTGCCATGGAGCAAGATTGACGCGACCAGGTCCGTGACACGGAGGAAGTCCATCCACGACAAAAATTCCATTTTTCTCATTTAATATAAATAGGACACTTAGCTCAAAAAATCTTTTATCATGAAATTTATTGAGAACAACGAAAAGGAGCGAAGGGAGAAAGTAAGAACTCTACCTAGGGTTCACTAATTTTCATTCTCTTTTATCTATTCTTGTAAGTACTATACTTGAATCATGTTTTTAAATATTAGTACGAACACGAGTGGCTAAAACCCTTCCTCTAGGGTTGAGGCTACATGATACGATTGTAAATGCATGAATTGTTCGTTGGTTTGAGTTTTAGTTGTTGTTTTATCATACATTCTTAATTATCATTGTTTTATGCTTGATCACCTTGAAAACAAACTCATTAAGCTTAGGTAAAAGCTTGGAGGAGTAACCCTAGTCTAGAACACAAGAATGTAGGAAGTAAGTTCTTATCTTTATGCTAGGATTTGCGGTTAGGATAGAAATTATACCTAATTTGCCTTGCTTGATTACTAAAACAGGATGAGCTAGACACCAACTTAGAATTGTCACATCACCGCTCGAAGAAGTAGTTGTGAAACTAAGTTAGGTTAAATGATTAGAGGTACGAAAGTTCATAATCAAGGGCACAAACTCCATAAACCACATCCACGTAGTTAAATTGCTAACGAAATAGGACGTCACATCCCCGCTCAACGATATAGGTGTGAGACTAGTTTGTCGTGTTTAGAGGCTCGAAATACCATGAACATCGCATTTTAACTATTTGAGACAACAACTAAAGTTTTCATATTCGAACCATTGTGAATTGTAGCATTGCATGATTATTAGGCCTTAACTCTAGTTTCTTGTATTGTTTCTCGATTATTTTGTGATCACCCCTAGACTTAATTAGAATTTTCTGAAATTTCTATAATCAACACTATTGAAATTTAATATAGCACTCAAACTTGAATATTCTCTGAATTAGTCCAGTCCCTGTGGGTTCGACATCCGGCTCTTAAATAGGGCCACTGTATTAATTGTACGACCGTGTATGCTTGCGCGTGCGCTGGGGCGCAACATAAATTTTGAGCTAAAGCTTCTCACATGCATGATTTCATATTTGAGGTGTATTTGATCATTGAGCTTCGTCAATAGACGATGTTGAGCTTCATTATAAAATGATGTAAAGCATATGCATGTTTTAGGAGTAATGTCTAGCATCGAGTAGGCCAAGGGTCGATCACCCTGTGCCTCAGAACTACGTGCCAATGTAGGTTTATACATTATGACTTTGGGACATCCCTTGTGAGCTTCCCCTGCCCGGCCGGGCGCTCAGCTTGATATCGATATCATAGTATCGTCCCTAGCCCTGGAAAGGCTTTGGATGGCTCTATCCACTTGAGTGTGATAGCTGGGACCACGTAAGCTTTATCGTGGTATGTCAGTTAAAAGACGAGTCTCCCATTGTTACTCATGATTTCAGAT
>JACEIK010000164.1:293932-315479 GCA_018107945.1 Datura stramonium | reverse complement strand
TACAACTAGGTTTTCTCTTCTTTACTTCGTATTTTCGCATGATGATGACTAAGTATTTGTTTTTCCACTTGTCTATGAGTGGCTAAACTCATATTCTAGGATTGTGGCCATGGTGAATGGTTGATTGTTTGACAGACTAAATAAACTTAGTTTTGATTCTTCTCTTATGGTTGTTTGTATTCATTTGTGTTAATTTATTATTTATCAGATTAATCACCTTATAAGTAATCTGTTGGCTTTCGGTTGAACTTAGGAAAAGGAATCAAAAGGGTTAAAAATAAATAAGAAAGGGAAATTCAAAAACTCTTGAACCCATTTGTGATAGCATAAAAGTTGTTGTTGAGGATAGGGATATACCCTTCAACCCCGTTTAGTTGAAATTCAAGTAGGCATAATCGTCATTTTATTGTTCTCCTGCGACCATAGGGATATAAGAGTTAGGTTTCATGAAATAGTTGTTGGATGCTAGGGATAGTGGAAAGATATGGGATAGTAACTTTCTACTAACAACTGTAGGAAGAATCATGCTAGTTTAATTACGTCTAGAAAGCTCAACTTGAAACCAACCAAGTGCCATTGCCCTAGTTTGTCATCATTATCGAATTACAATCAAGCTTGCATTCATTTTAGTTAATTTTTACATTTGAAGTTTTAGTAGTTTAATTTTCCAAATCAATCTTCATTTTACTTGTTTCGTAGATTAGTGAAATTAAAGTGACAACCTTATAACGATTAAATTGACAAGTCCCTGTGGGTATGATATCTGGACTTAACAATCCTATATTACTTGACGACCACGTGTGATTGTGTACACTAGGGTGGAATCACACACGTCCCTTTATTCATAGAACCCCTTCACCATCTAGCACCGCTTCCTTAGCTTCTCCGCGCAGAAATTTATCTCTAATGTTACCAGCTTCTCATCCTTGAACTGCCTTGCTTTGATTTCTTCCAACAAGGACGATTTAGCTTCCATGCAAGCTAGTATCCCACCTGCATCTATCAAGGATAGCCTCACCAAACTGTTTGCCAGTGTCTGGACTTCACTTGCCATCGGTCGCTGAGTAGCTTCTAAGCAAGCTAGACTACCTATACTCACTACTATCTGACTCAATGCATCTTCCACCACATTAGCCTTTCTAGGGTGGTACAAGATGGTGCTTTGAGAAGTTCCATCCACCTCCCCTACCTCAAGTTGAGATATTTCTGGAAAAACACGTACTGTAGGTTGCGATGATCTATGAACATCTCGTAACGAGCCCCGTACAAATAGTGTCTCTAGATTTTTAGAGCGAACACCATTGCTGCTAGCTCCAGGTCATGCACGGGCTAATTCTTCTCATGCACCTTTAATTGCCTCGAAGCATAATCAATGACTTTTCCAACCTGCATTAACACGGCAGCCAACCCAGACCGTGAGGCATCACGATAAATAACAAAATCTTTACCTTCCACCAGTAACGCTAGGATAGGCACCGTGGTCAACAGAGTCTTGAGCTTTTGGAAACTAGCTTCACATTCCTCCGACCACTGGAAAGGTACATCCTTTTTAGTCAACTTGGTCAGCGCCGAGGCAATGGATGCAAAACCCTTCACGAACCGACGGTAGTAACTGGCCAGACCCATAAAACTCTGAATTTCTATCACAGTAGTTGGTCTAGCCCAGTTTCTGACTGCCTCCACCTTTTATGGATGTACTTTTATTCCCTCCTTGGAGACAACTTGCCCCAGAAAAGACACCAAATCCTACTAGAATTCATATTTAGAGAATTTAGCATATAGTTGTTTCTCCTTTAGCAAACCCACCATTATACTCAAATGATTCTCACGCTCCTGTTTGGTCTTAGAAGACACAAAGATATCATCAATAAACACAATTACAAAGGAGTCTAAGTAAAGTTTGAAGATACCATCCGTCAGACACATGAACGCAGTTGGGGCAATAGTGAGTCCGAACGACATGACCAGAAACTCATAATGCCTATATAGTGGCCTTGTTATTAGGACTCTGATACCGTAGGGTTCCTCTAGTTTTCCTATTCAATTGTCTATGCAGGTGTCAGCCGAAGGCCCATCAGGAAACACTCCCCGACCAGCAGGTTCATTCAGGGATTCTCAACTTGTTCACTCAAACTTCGGGGTCTGCCCTACTTTTGTTGTTCTGGCTCAGAGCCCAATGATTGGGAAGGTAGGCCATGAGTATGGGGAGTATGGCCATATTTGCATATGGTGTCCCAGGTTTGGCCAGGGTGGATAGATCATTCCGCATTCTGCTCCTCGAGCTCCGGCCCTTACCAGGAGAGGAGGCAGTGTGTTCAACAGAGATCGTCCATAGCTTGGGCGAGGTAGTCATAAAACTATTATAGGTGGTTCTCAGTAGAGCAGAGGAGGTTCTTAGGTGGATAGGGGTGGCACCCGGTTAGGTAGAGGGGTGTCACAGCCAAATCGAGGTGGTTCTCGGGTAGGTAATCAGACCCATTTCTATGCTTTCCATGGTAGGCCAGAGGTAGAGGCTTCAGATTCCATCATTATAGGTATTATCCTTGTCTGTGACTGAGTGGATACAATATTGTTTGATCTAGGTTTTATTTTTTCTTATGTGTCTACTTACTTTGCTTTGAGATTGAAACTTGTTTGTGATGTGTTTGCTGTCCCTATTCTTGTGTCTAGTCCTGTTGGGGACTCTGTGGTGGTTGGTAAAATCTATCATGTGTGTTCTGTGGATTTCATGGGTTGTGACACTCAAGCTAATTTGGTGATCTTAGACATGGTTGATTTTGATGTGATTTTGGGAATGAGCTAGTTATCCCCTTACCATGCCATTCTAGATTTCCATGCTAAGCCCATCACTATATCGGGGCCAGGGATGTCTAGGTTTGAGTTTAAAGGGAATTGTAGCCCTGCTCCTAAGAAGCTCATCTTATATATTTGTGCCCGTAAGTTGATAGAGCGGGATTGTCTAATGTATCTAGCGCATATTCAGGATACTAATTCTTAGGGACCTTCCATAGAGTCAGTCGCAATCATTTGTGAGTTTTTAAAGGTGTTCCCTACAAATCTGCTCGGCATACCGCCAGACCGTGATATCGATTTTTGTATAAATTTACAGCTAGGGACTCGACCCATTTCTATTCCTTCATATCGAATAGCGCTTGCTGAGTTGAGAGAACTCAAGGAGCTGTTAAAGAATTTATTAGGCCGAGTGTCTCCCCATGGGGCGCTCCACTTTTGTTTGTGAAAAAGAAGGATGGTAGCATGTGGATGTGCATTGACTACCGTCAGTTGAACAAGGTAACTATTCAAAACAAATACCCTTTTACTCAAATAAATGATTTGTTTGATCAGTTACAAGAGGCGGCTGTGTTTTTAAAGATCGACTTGAGTTCGGGTTATCATCAACTAAAGATTCAGGATGAGGATATTCCTAAAACAGCCTTCCGGAATAGGTATGGGCATTATGATTTTCTAGTCATGTCGTTCGGACTCACTAATGCCCCAGCTACGTTCATGTGTTTGATGAATGATATCTTCAAACCTCATCTAGAATCATTTGTGATTGTGTTTATTGACGATATCTTGGTGTATTCTAATACTAAACAGGAGCTTGAGAATCATTTGAGAATAGTGTTGGGTTTGCTAAAGAAGAAACAATTATATGCCAAATTCTCTAAGTGTGAATTTTGGTTGAATACGGTGTCTATTCTGGGGCATATGGTCTCCAAGGAGGGAATCAAATTAGATTCATAGAAGGTGGAGGTAGTCAAAAATTGGGCTAGACTAGCTACTGTGATAGAAATTTGGAGTTTTGTGGGGCTAGCTAGTTACTACCGTCGGTTCGTGAAGGGTTTTGCATCCATTACCTTGATGCTGACTAAGTTGACTCAAAAGAATGTACATTTCTAGTGGTCGGAGGAATGTGAAGCTAGTTTCTAGAAGCTCAAGACTCTGTTAACCACGACACCTATAATTATTTGTCTGGGGTTGGCCAAGACCCGAGCGTCAAATTATGCCATTACCCCTTCCTTGGGTGTTAAGGATTCTTATTCCTAACTCGAATGTCCTAGGTATTACCAACTTCTCGGAAGGCTCAGATCGTTCATTTTCAAAATGGCAGGTACTGGTGGTGGAATTCCAACCGTCACTTTTTTAGCCATCCACTGTAGCGAGTGGATGTTCCACTACAGTGGTTCCACTACGAGGGAAATGTGGTCCGCTGTAGTGGATGACGGGGTCAGTAAAAGGTAGATTGGATGATTTTTGAGTTCATTATAACATTTTCCTTCCTTAAAATTGTGCAAATCCTCTCAATCTCTCTCACAAGTCTCTCTACTTCTCAAGTAATCCTCATCCATGACTCGATTAGTTCGTTTCTTAGCAAATGATTACTGCGTATTATCTATTGCTTTTGTTTTCGGGTAGTTATATAGGTAGGTTCTCTTCTTTTGGATTCATGGCTAGATTGTTGTAGCATGCTGCTTGTATTTACGTTCTCAATTGATATCTACTATTTTTTGCATGTTTCTAGTTGGTTTCATGCGATTGTGGGGTCGGAAATGAGGGGGTTTGGATAGGGTGGTGGTTTGACTTCTTTGAACCTTTCGGTCTTGAATTTGTACCCTATCGGGGTAGGAGTTAGTTGCTAAGGCTTGGGCAAGTCTTCCCCTTGCCCGATCTGCAGTTAATTCGAAGAAATATGGAGGTTAGAATTTAAACCTCCATTGGTGGGGTTTCAGAGGTCTGGGAAAGATGATGTCCGCTATAATGGAACTATGATCGCTGTAGCAGTACCGTGATAGTAGACCTCCTTCCTCAATTCTTGATCTTTTCCTTTTCTCTCATACTCGTTCTCCTAGTCATTCAATCCCTCTTCTAATACTTTTCATCAATGTAGGTTTATCAACATGGACACCTTTAGCAGTAGTATTCAGATTGAGGACTATATCTGCTTCGTCAATGACCAGTGTCAGTTCTAACACAACAAACAAGCCACGAAAGACTTGTTGAATAAGAGGGGGTTTATTATGCAGGATGTAGAGGAGAAAGAATGGAAATTTTGTGCCCTTCTTTAGGAGATCGGTTGGGGCCTGTTGGTGGAGTACCGGGGTAAGGCTAATGAGGCTTGGGTGATGGAGTTTTTTGCCAACCGTCCAATGGTGCCTTGGAGCCGGGATGATCCGATTGCTTATGTCAGGAGTATGCAGATTATCTTGACCCCTGCTGCCATAAATGATGCTTTAGGTCTACCAAACCCTCTCGAGGCTGAGCTGAAGACTCGTGATGTAGATAGGAACAGACAATAGCTAGTGAATACACTGGTGGTGGAGGAGCATAGGGCCTCGACTAACTGGGGGATTACTCAGATGGGCATCCAGAGCACTCACTTCACTGTGGAGACCAGGAGGTGGCTCCACTTGGTCTCCGAAGGATTCGTCCGTCCTCCAATGTCACGGACGTGACCTATCCTCGGGCCCTGGTGGTGGCTTGTAGTTTGAGTGAGGTGAGGGTAAACATGAGGGTGCAGATTATTGAGTGGAGGTATTTCTCTGCAAAGCCCATCACTGGCTTGCCATTTCCTTCTCTTATCACCTAACTTTGCAAGCGGGCTGGTATCCATCATGAGTCCTGGGATGTCATTGTAGACTGTGACAAGCCCTTCGATATCTTGAGGGTGAAGGGGGCTCCGGGGAGAGGTAAAAAAAAGAGGAGGGCTGCATCGACTGAGAGAGATGGTGGGGCCAGCACCTCCAGACCCGTCGGGCCATTTGAGCAGATCGAGGATGAGATGGAAGATATGAGGGAGCTCCTCAGAGGGTCACCCGGAGCTCCTCAGAGGGTTGCCCAGACCTCCTTCCCCCAGTAGTCCCTTCACTACCAGACCCTCTATTAGCCGACCCTCTAGTGAAGTAGTTTTCGACTCAAGGGAGGTGCAGGGGGCAATTGCTGCATTAGACCAGGCCCACATTGAGCTCCGGGAGGATCTGGAGAAGGAGAAGAGGAAGCGGCGCTCCCAGGACAAGCTTCTCGTCCGCATGTAGAAGGGAATTAAAAGGATTTTGAAGACCCTCGCTCCCAGTGCCATGACACCTTAGGAGACTAGGCACGACCTTTCTAAGTTCTCCTTCCTCAGTGGGTTCAAGGAGGGAGCGGATGGTGAGGCTGGCAGTGGCAGTGACGAGGCCTCTAGTTAGATGGATCGCAGTATCCCACCTGTTTCAGCTTTTATACTATTTTAGGTAGCCCTCATTTGGGGATTTTAAGACAATCATAATTCCTATTTCTTTATCTGCTTTTAGATGTTAATACTCATTCTGCTGTGGTGTACGGATGTCCATTTGGCATCTCAGACATTGGCCGTGTTTTTAGCCCCTTTTCTTGTAATTAGCGTGGTTGCTTTCCTATATTCACATTGTTTGTAGTTTCTATTCAAAACAGGGGAACTTGAAGTTTCCGAAGTCTAGCATTTTTCCTTGCCATGTCCGCTGCAACAGTGCCCAAACCAGTGAGTGGGCCAAGTTGTAATTTCTTGTAATATATTAATATAACTGATACTTTTACTCTTTGGAGATGAGATTGGGTTCAATATTTCTCATGTGATTGTACTCATTGATATGCATATGTAACTTTTGTCGTGTGTGAATTATTATTTGCTGTGCTATATTGTGTCTTGAGATTGAGGGGCGAGTTAGTATCGAACGAATGGGTGACTGAGATGATGGATGATACGGAAAGGAAATCATTGATATGATGAATGTTAGGCCTGGGGCCAAAGGTAAGGAATTCAAATGAACAGGTTAGTATGATCAGACTCTGAAGGAGAACTAGATACTTAAGTGGCTCGTGCCCGAGGTGAGCATCTGCACGAGCGATATAAGAAGGTAAATGGAAAGGTATGGCTAAAAGATCATATAGCTAGGTGTAAATATATGAGTACACAGATAGGTATGATAAAGTACTCATACGGCTGGGTGTACAATACATGGATTTCTATAGTCCCCTGCAAATCATGACTGGAAGGGCAAGCATAAGACCCTCTGGCATGTAGGTATAGTAATGTGACAGAGGTGTGTGCCCGGCATATCACTGATGGTATGAATGTGAGACAGAGATTATGCCGGTATAGTTCGATATACATACGGCTGTGGAGATCTCAAGTTCCACTGCACCGTATGGGAACACATTCACCACTCTATATGGTCCCATCCACCTAGATTTCAATTTTCTTGGATGCAAACGAAGCCTTGTGTTGGACAATAGGACCAAATCACCAGTGTTGAACTCCATTTTTTCTATATTCTTATCATGATAGATCTTTATTCTTTCTTTATAAATGACCACACTCTCATAAGCTCAAAATCATAATTCATCTAACTCATTGAGCTGGTCAAGTCTCAACTTGGCTACTTTATTCCAATTTAGGTTCAACTTTTCTAGTGCCCATAATGCTTTATGCTCTAACTCAACCGGTAGATGACATGACTTTTCATAGACCAGCTAATATGGAGATGACCCAATGGGGGTCTTATAAGCTGTTCAATAGGCCCATAACGCATCATCGAACTTCCTAGACCAATCTGTCCGGTTAGTTTTCACTGTTTTGGCCAGAATTGTCTTTATCTCCCTATTTGAAACTTTTTCCTGCCATTTGACTGAGGATGTAAGGTGTTGCCACCTTATGCTTGATGCCATATTTCTCCAGTAGGGTTCTAAATAGACGATTACATAAGTGTGATCCACCATCACTGATGATTGCTCTAGAGAGTACCAAATCTAGCGAATATGTGCTTCCGTAGAAATGCTGTGACACTTTTGCCTTTATTGTTAGGTAGTGCAATAGCCTCCACTCATTTGGAGACATAATCCACTTCCACCAAGATGTATTTCATCCCATATGAGCTAACAAACGGCCCTATGAAGTCGATACCTCATAAATCAAATAACTCAACTTCTAGAATAGGGCTCAATGGTAACTCATGCTTGCGAGTAATGCCACTGTCTTTGACACTAATCACATACCTTGGCATAATCATAGGAATCTTGGTGAATAGTAGGCCAATAATACCCGCATTGCAATATTTTCTGTGCAGTTCGAATACCGCTATGATGACCCCCAACTGGGGATGTGTGATAAGCTTCCAAAATGCTCAACATTTCTACCTCTAGCACACACCTCTGAATGATCCTATCTACACTAATGTAGAATAAGTATGGTTTATCCCAATAGTATCTTTGAGCATCAAATAAGAAATTCTTTTTTACACCCCGTAAAAGTTAACGGTTAGTAAGTGCACGTGTGGATTTGTGACGAGTAAGAAGAGCTTGAAGCGTGTGGAAAAAAGCCTCAGAAGTAGGGTCGGGTGAGACTAGGATGTGAGGGGCCAGCGCGACGTGCTAGCCAGCGGTGCACTAGCCAGCACGGCGAGCAAGGCTTGCTGCCTCAATGGGAGGCGCGACACGATAGGGAATGAGGCGCCGCCGCCCATGTGAGTATAAATAGATTCTTTGGTTCATTTTAAATTCCAACATTCATCTTCGTCCAGAGAGAGTTGAAAATGAGGAATTCGATAGTTTTTCGCCTGAATACGCTATCAAATGTGGTCCCGTATATTGCAGATACTCGCTACCAGTAGATTATGGTTATACATGTTGTAATTAGCTTTTGTTGGTATATAAATATTAGATATGCTGTGATTAGCTGCTATCAGTAGATTATGGTTATATAAAGTTATGGTTAGCTGTTAAGTGTGATACGCACTAGAAGCGTCATAAAAACTCTTCTATTCTCCAGTTCATTTTATGTTTTATTGACAGGCCTTGACTTTAGAAGCTTGTGAATAGTTATCGGGCCTAAGCTAGTAAGTTGAACAGCATAGGCGTAGCTAGGCGGTTTAAGTACTAGTTTGGCACCTTTATTATCAGAAAAGCACGCCTAGAGGCCATTGACATATCCTCACGCCACAGGGGAAGAAATTAGATAGGAAGGAATGGTTAGAGTCAGCAGCCTAGGGTTGTCTAGTGAACTGAGTGGCAGTCTGCCACCCTATTAGCTATTACCAGTGATTGTCAGTTCTAGTTGACTTAGCATTATCACATAGGTCACCCAGGAAGCCAACCCAGTCATCCAGGTCAAATAGACCCGTGGGTACCCTAAGGAAGGGGACCCTACCAGCAGTTAGAGGCCGGGCCAGATCCCTAGCTAGTTCTTATAAGGTACTCAGGTACAGATTTCCAGGAGTGGCTAAGTCTATATAAACTTGCCTATAAGTTTAAGAATCGCCCAGAAAAGTAATATAAGATCCGGGTAGACTGAGATGAGGTCTTAGGGACTAGTAGTACCATGTTAGTATAGTACTACCCATAGGATAAGGATGCCAGTCAGCTTCCTATGGAGTACTAGGGGCCGATCACTCAAATTCATGTTCAGCCAGTACCAACCCTACAATTGTTCTAAGCATAGGAACTGAGTAGTTAGTCATTCACAACCCTGCAATTGTTTATGAGTTATAGTTGTTTGGGCATGGCATACAAAATTTTGTTAGACCACTCCAGACCTCACCCTATTCAGACTAGACCATTAGAGGTCATGATCACTACAGGATCCTCTGATAAGATACAAGTGCATGGTGTGCCTGCTAGCAGCCTTACAGACTATCCTAGGGGGCGAATAGCGGTGGCGTTAAGCCCAGAAGGCTAGTTATTCCCTTTGAGTGGCTAGATTGAGACGTCAGTACAACACCTTAGTTGGGGTTGCCCTCACTCAGGAGTCTTCAATGACCAACCCAGGGTTATTAGCTGTGTCGATGCCCGCCAGGGGCGAGATGACATTGCTCCAGAGAGCAGCATGCTGTCCGCGAGGGACGAAGATGGGGTCCTAGGTCCTCATACATTCCATTCCATGGCTGTACTACTTTTATGTCGATTGACACTACACCACACCCCCTGTCGAGCCTGGTGCCCAGGGTGCAGACAACAGGAGTCCACCGCACTCAGATAGAGCTACAGTTCAAGGGCCAAGCAGGCTCAGTTATAGACCCAGGGGACTGGTAGGTTGGCTATAGTACCACTAGAGTCATAGAAACCTGGATAGGAGTATATAGATTGAGATGTGGTCGCTAAGGCTTATGGGGGCCTGAGCGAGTTATTCTATGTTGATTGTACCTTCCTGGCTTATGTGGGCCAGTCGAGGTTCTTGTTTGTATTCTTGTCTGCTAGCTATAGCTTATGAATATATGATTGTGCAGTCATAACTCATGTATGTGAAGTGTTTTCTAGATGTAGATTACGAATAAGCCAGCTTACAGGTTAATCTTTCTGCCTCTCCTTTCTACTTACTTTCAGTAATTCACAGCCTTCATTCAACATATTTACTACCTTACATATTCGGTACATATTATACTGACGACCAATTATGCAGCGCTGCATTACTTGCCTTCAGGTTTAGACAGACAGAGTTCAAGATCCTTAGTAGCAGCTGTTCAGAGTCAACAGTTTGGCCAGCTCCTTTCGTTTGGGGTTGCCAGGTTGTAGAAAGCGCAATCTTCCATTTGTATAGCATTTGGGTAGGCCGGGGCCCTGTCCTAACCACTATTTGTATTCTTAGAGGCTTGTAGACTACAGTTATCAGTTAGTTGGGTGTCGTTGACCGTGTAGGGCCCATATATGTTTCTTTTTTTTATGTATTGGCTGTGTGGGGCCTAGTATAGAGCTTGATTTTCACTTCAGTTATAACTAGATATCTTGGTGGCCTTGTCTGCCTGCATAGGATTCCCTGTTATGGACTGTTGCTGGTTAGCTGTTTTCTTTTACAGTTGGATATAAGGCCTTGCCGGCTGGAGGCTGTGTTTACAGCTGAGATATAGCCCGTTGTTTTCTTGAGTAGAGCTGCAGGCTTATACCAGATGTGCATAGGCCTAGCCAGGTCAGTCAGATTCCAGTGTGGCACTAGGTGCCAATCATGCCTCCCAAGGTGGGGTGTGACATTCTTCTTTTGCTGGGGAGTCATGTCTGATGGAATCATGTCGCTGACCAAATAATTTGCAAAGTCAATAGACCAGGGAGTCAAATCTTGAGATATAGCTAATACCTACTCTTCTGGGAAAGCGTCATTGATATCAATCTCTTCTCTTGGTCTCACCTCAGACTCTAGTCTAGATAAGTGACCAGCTACCTGATTTTCAGTTCCTTTTCGGTCTTTAACCTCAAATTTGAATTCTTGAAGTAACAACACCTACCTGATCAATCGGGTTTACTATCCTTTTTAGACATCAAGAAACTCAAAGCAGCATGGTCTGTATGGACGATCACCTTAGTTCCAAGAAAATATGCTCAAAACTTCTCGAATACAAAGACCACTGCTAGAAGCTCCTATTCTGTGATAGTTTAGTTCTTTTTGGCTGCGTTGAGTGTTTTATTACATAATAGATAGGATGGAAAATATTTGCTCTCCGTTGGCCCAAGATAGCACCGAGAGCGACCCCGCTAGAGTCACACATTACTTCAAACGGAAGAGACCAATCTGGAGCTATAATAATAAGAGAAGTGGCGAGTTTCTCTTTTAAGCACTTAATGGACTTTAGACATGCCTCATCAAATATGAACTTTACCTCCCGCTCAAGCAATTTGCACAATGGTTGTGCAATCTTTGAAATGTCCTTTATGAACCTCCTACAGAATCCTGCATTCCCTAAAAAGCTTCTGACCACTTTTATAGAAATAGGTGGTGGCAATCCTGCTATGACTTCAATTTTTTCCTTGTCCACCTCAATCCCTTTTCCAGAGATTTTGTGACCCATCGCTATTCCTTCCTTGACCATAAAATGACATTTTTCCCAATTTATGACCAGATTAGTTTCTTCTCATTTGTTCAACACTTAGCCCAAGTGCTTGAGGCAAGATTTGAATGACTCACCCACAATGTAACACCCCAAAACTTTCCTAGACCAGACTCATATATTTCAAGAAAATTTAGGAGAAAAACCAGAAAAATGCCTCAGAACGACTGAGACAACGAGTCGTGGTCAGCTCCAATTACTCGTTGTGTCAGTTGTGGTTAGCAGATTTTTTGATATCTAGGGAAATAAAAAGATAGGTATGAACCGTGGTGAGGAACCATGAGTCATCCTATCAGTCGATGTTTCCCCAGTGCATAAATCCTTCTAGCACCCCATGACTCAACCAACGAGTCATTGTTAGAAACAACGACTCGTTGGATGAGAACCCTAGAAACCCATTCCAGAGATGATGAGTGGGAACAAAGACTCCTTGGGTTGAACCAATTTTTAGAATTCACCTAGTGAAGGTGACCACTGGATACAACGACCCGTTGCTTCAACTAATGAGATGTTGTGTCACCCGTTGTCAAGCTTACCAGGTTTCCTTGACTAGTGGCCACGGGAGGAACCAACGACCTATTGGTTCATCCAACGAGTCATGGTGACCCCCGTTGCCGGATCCAATGGTCCTAGTCCCAGCCAGTGGGACCAACGAGAGGTCCCAATGAGTCGTGGTCACAACCAAACGACTCATTGAGTGACCTGTTGTGACCTTGTCAACCAGTTTCTAGATTTAATTTATAGGGTTATTTTTGTAATTCCCCACCTACTTAGTCCCTAAACCACATTGTTTTAGGTTTTAATCAAGGGTTAGAGGGGGTAATCAACGGTTTCTCTCATTTTTCATCCCTCTAATAGTTAGAACGTAAAGTTTATCTCAGAAAGGCTTAGAGTAGAAGTTAGGGACATTGATCCTCCTCGTTCAAGGAATTCTCTCAGGGATTTTCATCACCAGGTATGTGGGAATTAAACAAGGGAATAGTTCTTCCCTTGTATCCCCAAAATCTTCTCTATCTTCTCTATCAGTTCTAGCCCTGAAACTTTCAAATGTGAAGAATTTATATGTCAGATTTTGTTTAATTCATGTGGAATATTACTTATGTCAATTGTAGATATTTTTCCACTAGTTTGTGACTATATTGATGCTTATCCCTGTAAAGTGAAACCTAACCCTAGCTCTTGAATGTGGAAAACTAGAGCCTTGCAAAATTGATTCATTACCGAAATTTCTTGATTCTATCAATGTTGGGGATTCCCTTAGTGTTAGTATGTATTGAAATATCAGTAAGATGAATCTCATTTTAGTGTCAGTTAGAATGTTATAATACTCAGTGTTACTCAGAAATGTCAGTTGATCAGTTTGACTACAGAAATTCTTGAGGTGTCAGTAGTGCCTCCTAGTTATTAGTATTAGAATCAGTATCAGATGTTAGTGGTTCTTTAGGCGATCATGACACTTTCAGATAAGCATCTCTAGCCAGCCTTAGGACCCCAGCTTCAGATTATAGTTGGTTATTAGACGATTACAACGCTTCCAAATAAGCAGCTCTAACCAGTCTTGGAACCCAGTTATAGAATCTGGTTCGATAAGGTTTTCAAGGTACTCTCACACAATATCCCTGACTCAGTTGAAGTCTTAGGCCCTAGTTTCGAGCTATCAACTTAGTAATCAGTCTAGGACTATCCAGTGGGAGCAGGACTTAGCACCGAGCGGACTGGGGTTCCAGCACACCTAGGTACCAAGAACTACATTGCCACCATAGGTTATATTTATTGGCCTCATGGCCCAAACCCGTGATCACTCAGTTCATGCCTTTATACCCTGGCAAGGTATATTGGGTCCTACCAATGGGGTGTATACATCATACTACACGTCTAGCTCACGTGGTTATATGTCGGTTATAGACTCTCCCTCTAGTCAGCTCAGATCAGTTCAGTATAGTATTTCAGATTAGTATCTCAGATTTAGGGCATGTCCGTGACCATCAGACAGGGTCATTTAGGCCATCTCAGTTTATTACAGTTATTCAGTTTCAACATTTTTAGTTGGTCATTACATGTCTTTTTAGTTTAGTATTTTTCCTTGTGTATGGTTTCTCTCACTTACTCAGTACATTCAAAGTACTGACGTATATCTTTTATGCTGTATCGTTTCATGATTCACTGTTGGATCACAGTCTCAGCCTCGTTAGCATATCATTTTCAGAAGATTCCAGCTGCATCGTTGGTGAGTCCTCATTTTTTGAGGACGACTTATTTCATTCAGTTATCTTCCTTTTATTTAGATTTATAGTTAGCTGGGGACCTATCCCAACAACTCTTCAGTTGTAGTTGGCTTTCAAACACAAATAAAGTTTCAGACCTTCAACTTTGTTTCAGTTGTTTTTAAACTTTATGATTTTTCTTTATTTTCATAAATGTTTTGTCATCTTACTTTAAAGCTTCCGCTATATATATTTACTCAGAATGCCAGAGTTATGATAAACCATGGGTTGTCTTGGGTTACTTGTGACTCCAAGCACCGTGTCTTGTCCAGGGTGTAGACTCGGGGTGTGACAAACTTGGTATTAGAGCACTAGGTTTAGAGTATCCTCGAATGTCTGAAAGACACATCGAGTAGAGTCTTTTTCTTGGGTGTGAGGCGCGCAACACTTATGACGGGGAGGCTACGAGATGTTATAGGAAAACTCCCTTTTGTTCATAATCTTTATCGTCCATTGAAATTTAATTCAATAATCGTTCTCCTAACTCGTGCTCTATTTCATTTTAGTGAATCATGCCTCCGCGATGTTGTGATGGAAGAAGGGCCGGTAAAACCCACCGACCTGTCCCACTAGCTCCAGCAGCCCCTCAAGATGATCCAGTGTCCTCCACAGAGTCCAGGGAAGCTATCCAGCTGCTTGCACAAACACTTACCAATCAGATGAACCAGAAGGTGGTTTCGATCAACAACAATGGGTCTGCAGCAGCTTCCCGAGTTTGGGACTTCACTAGGATGCTCCAGTTTTCTACGGATCTAAGGTGGGAGAGGACCCAAAGGAGTTCGTGGATGAGATTAGAAAGACCAAATGAATCATGGGTGTTAGTTCCTTGGAGTGTGATGACTTGGCTGCCTACCAGCTGAAAGGGGTAGCCCTGATCTAGTACGAACAGTTGAAGGAGGAGAGACCAGCGGGAGCGAGACTGGTAGAATGGGAGGAGTTCACTACAAACATCCTAGACAGATTCTTTCCCCGGGATCTTAGGAAGGCTAAGGTGGTGAAATTCATGAACCTGAAGCATGGCAACAGGAAAGCAGAAGAATATGCATTGGAGTTCACCAGGTTATCTAAATATGCTTCAGAGATGGTAGCCGAGCCAAGGGCTCGTATGCTGAAATTTGTGAATGGAGTATCGAACTTAGTCCTCAAGGAGTGCAGGACTGCGATGCTTATCAAAGACATTGATCTCTCCAGCCTCATAGTTCATGCCCAACAAATTGAGGCAGAAAAATTAAAACATTTGGAGAGGGAGAACAAACGGGCAAGAACCGGCCAGTCAGATTATGGCCATCAGAGATCTGGTGGTAGTAGCCGCCCACAGCAGCAACAGAGGCCTCCAGCACCCACTTCAGCTAGTGCCACGACTTTCCAGTCCCACAAGGATCGGAGGGGTGGAGCATCTGACTCACAATCCTAGAGTCATGACGCCAGTAATCGCTACCGCTATCCAGCTTGCCTTAAGTGTGGAAGAACCATCCAGGGGAGTGTCTTCAGGGTCAAAAGGGTTGTTTTGGTTATGGATAGCTTGGTCATCGGCTCAGAGAATTCCCGTCAATAGAATGGGGAAGATCACAATCCATTGCTTCAGCAGCTCCAACAGGTCGACCAACTCAGCAAGACAACACCTCAAGTACGGATGGCGGCCAGCGCCAAAACAATTTTTATGCTTTGAATATCAATGAACAATCTCAAGAAAAATTGATGAAATCAAGTGTTGATCCTAAGAATTTCTCTCCAAAACTTGATAAAAATTCACAAATATTACTCTTCACACATCTCTACTACTTCCTTTCTCGCTTCTTCTACTAAAATAAAACACAAAAGTATTTATATAGACATTAGAAACATTTTCCTAAGCTAACAGAGAATTTTCCATATCTGGCACCGACTTGTCTCATGACTGAACCTACGACCCATAACAGGATTGTACGGGTCGTACCTGCCTCTCATACATCCTTGGGTGCTTCAAATTTGTCTAAGTGTTGGCAGCTAATACGACTCATACCATGGTCCTATGAGTCATCCAATGCATCCATGGCTTGGCCCTGAGAACTTTGACATCTTCTGATGTTTTCCACGAGTGTTGTGGTATGCCTAGTACCTTCCTTCTACGACTCGTGTTGCATGTTGTATCTGAAGTTTTGCCAAGTCTTGAATAATCACTGAAGCTCACCACGACTCATTGTATGGGTCATAAGTGGTTGCTACGGTCCGTGGGTTCCACCCGTACTAAGAGATTGCCTTGAGCAAATTTCTCTAAAGATTTCCACACCTCCCGTTACGGCTCGTACCATCTTGGTACGGCTCGTACTGAGAATGTACTTTGCCTTCCTCTTATTCCAGCCTTCTCCTTTTCACCATGAGTATCAGTACGACTCCTACAATCAAGCTACCGCTCGTAATGAGACTTGTAATTGGCTGATTTTCAGCACTTTTATGCCTCTTTTGCACATTTTTTCTCCAACACTTATTTTCCCTGAAAACAAAGTAAAAGTACCTCATATCCATATAAACATACCTAAGTCCATGCTATATTTTTAGTTTTAAGCGTCGAAAGTGTTGTAAACACAGAACACATAAACCCTCTTAAAATACTCCATTCATGGCTTAAAATGATGTCATTAAAGATTTAGGAGCTTAGGGATTACAAAAATGCCCATAAAGATAAGATAAAAAATATTCACTGATAGTCGCTACGACTCGTACAATCAATCTACGACTCATGGGTTCCTCCCATAACTAGTCATTCCATTTTCACCAACTCTCTGATTATTTCCATGACTCCTTCCATGACTAGTAATTCCATACTACAAGTCGTACAATCACTCGTAAGACCTACACCTGATAACTCAAACACATACTATGACTCCGTGACTATGAGTCGTACAATCAAACCACGACTCATGGGGTGACTCGTGGTCAGAGAAAAGAAGCCTCTGAATTGAACCACATGTCTTCCTATGACCCATACTGCCGAACATAAGCTCCTATAGATATGCGGGACAAGGAAACCCGAGAGGCTCCAGGTCGACCCATGGTATGAACATAATAGCTAAGAGAATACAACACATGGAAACTGAAATATTAAAATATGCTTAAGGGAAAGACTGAAAATCCAAAAAAAAACATCTTAACATCAAAAAATGTAATACTGATCTGAAGCTGAATACATGCTATGTCTAATAAGCCTCTATAACTTGACGAGTTGATGGGACAAGAACCCAACTAACTCACTACTAAATTGAAACTAAAAATACTAATACAATCATATAAGAAGGCCCTCGAAGGATGAGGACTCACCAACAAGCTGGGTAATGCTAATTTTGAGCATCTGACTAACAGCGGGACTGAACCTGAACATTCGAGCCTGTATAATGAAATGATACTGCATAGAGTATGTGGTCAGTACTTGGAATGTACTGAGATATGCATGGTAAGTAAAAATAGATAGTTAAAAATACATAAGAGTTCATAAGAATAGGACAACATGATCATGAAATAAATATCATAATATAAACATAAGGACTCAAGGTTTTCAAACCATTCATAATCCAGTCGTAATCATAGTCATAAGAGAACCTTTATAAAACATAACTTGATCCAAAGTAATATAAACATATCCATGCATAAATCATGAGGAACAATGGCAGGACTCGACTTAACCGTCACCATCATGATAGAGCTTACATGATGCCCCACTATTTCGTCCAAGTGGGTAGGACCGTCCCAGGCTTGCCAGGCAGGGACCTGCATGATGTAATATCACAGAGGATCCAAAAATATATGTATATACCTATAGTGGCACATAGTTCTGAGACCACGGGGTTTACCTGAATGCCGAGTCTACTCGGTGCTAGACATTGCTCCGCAAAACATGCACATGAGGCTCATATCATAATCGTGAATCATTCTTGAATTTCATGGCCAATTAAAATATAACATACTTGATCATACTTGAAATACATGATTAGCCATGAGTAAGGGCCCGTGAGTCGGCCAATAGTCATAAATTCATAAATCATGAAGAATATGCATACTTGTGAAACTACATATACTTGATATTCATAAATCCATGAAGAGTACTTGAGAGAAATGATATCATAAGTCATAAATCATAATTTAGGGTTGAGGAAGATCAAGATCATAATGGAATCATAACTTGATTTTTCATAAAACTTACATTATTGGGTATAATTTAATTAAAAATGGAAATTATGAATTTAATAATCAAAATAGATATAAATTCTTCCCAAAGATCTTAAAACATTATGTGATACATGAAGGGCATTTACCTATAGATAGATCATAGAGAATTTCACAAAATTTAGAATAAACCCCATAAGATCATGAACTTGAATCTAGAATTTAAATTAATGGAATTGAGAGGAATCTTGAGGCTGAGAGTGAAAGGAACTATCATTCATAGCCCTACATACCTGGATAAATCTGATTTTCACTCCTCTTTGAAAGCCCAAAGGGAATTGGAGAAAATTGGAGAATTTCTCAAGCTTGATCTCTAACTCTAAACTTGCATGCATGGAATGGTAAGTCTTAGGATAGGTTTAGCACTCTTAAAACTGTTCTAACTGAGCTTAAAACAATGTAGTTTAGGACCTTATAGCTTAGGAATTATGGAAATACCCTTAATGAAAAATCTAAAAATTTAACACTACTAGTGACCACAACCAATGCCACGAGTCATCCTTTGATACCACGACTCGTGGTATCCCTCCGTTACTTCCTTTCCAGAATTTCTTTAGTTCTCTAGTCCTGTGACAAGACTCAAAAGAATGGGTCATTACATGACACACAGACTCATTGTGTCCTCTCGTCGTCACCAATGAATCCACATGTAAAATTTCTGAAACCCCCATCACGAGTCGACCAACGGATTGTACCTCCAAACCACAGGTCATTGGACCCATCCATTGCCTTTGGGCTAATTTTCACTACACCTCCTCACGAGCACTTACCATGACTCGTGGATCCTCAAAACTAGTCGTACCTCGACTAGTGCCATTGATAATATCCAAAATAAACTCCTCCTTTATGAAAGAGCCTAAATGGTCATTGTATCAAAACAAATATTGCGATGGATGTCGGGGTCGAATCCCACAGAGAATTGAGTTGATAATTCAAGAGTTATGAACTAATTCAAACTAGAACGCATAATTATTCAACATTTGAAGAGTAAAATTAGGGGGAAATTAAAAGAGAAAATAACTATCTAATTCTAAACTAAGACTAATTGGGGGGAGGATTCCAATTGAAGCAATCACAAGTGAGAGGCTAGGGGCATTCTATAGATGTGATCACAATTAAATCGGGAATTGACTAGCCTTAGATTCTCTCACAAGTTCAACAAGTATAAATAATCTCGGGAAGTGGGTAATCTTAGCTTCTTAGCCTATTGACTACCTCTTTCTAGAGTTTTTATCAAAACTTTAGCCATAACTTAGCTCAACCCGATTTGATTTGGATTAGCAACTGCATTATTCCTAGTTATTAGTTGCCAATAAGGAATGAGAAAGAAATTTCATCTATTTCTAGCCTAAATTCACAATCTCTTATCCATGCTCACTACTATATTCTCTTCCAATACTTAATTATTCTCTCTTAAGAAATATTCAAGCAAGAATAAATAGACTCATATCATAATCAATGGATCTTCATTAATAGATTGAAGAGAATCTAATAGATTTACACTTAATTGAACAATATGAAGATNCAAGCAAGAATAAATAGACTCATATCATAATCAATGGATCTTCATTAATAGATTGAAGAGAATCTAATAGATTTACACTTAATTGAACAATATGAAGATGGATCTAGCAATACCCATCTATGATTCAATAAGAATCTAAGAGAAATTTATTAAAATCCCAATCAAATTAACAAACCCACCATGAATATACTTCTAACTAGAAAATTAGTAAGGCATATTTAAAGATAGTGAGAAGATACCAAGAGGATTCCCCTCACATTCATCACATTAGCTTCACAAGCTCTTACAACAATAGTGGAAGTCCCCCAAAATGGGTTAAAGAAAAAGAATAATAAAAGTACTATCTAACTCTACAAATTTATGGAGAAAAGATTCTACTAAAAATTCTATGAAGAAGATGAAGTCTAGATGATAAAATTGATGAATGAATTTCTCCCCCTTTTGGTTGGTGTACAATGGAGGTTATATATCTGTACTTTCTTGTGTACAACTTTTTTCAAATGTCCTTGGAGCTTCTAGATACTTTTTATACCTTTTTTGGACCCTTTTACCCTTTGTTAGACGGCCTCTCTGGCGAAGAACCGACGTTTCGCCGGTGGCAATTCGTGGAGAGCCAAACTATGGCCGATTGAAATCAATGGCCTGGCAGGGGGAACCGGTGGTTGAGGGGCATTTATCTAGTTCCATTCTGTGAAGGGCCAGTTGTTTAGCCGGTCTAGGTAGTAGCTTTGGCGTTTCTCCCGCGTTTTGCCCTTCCAGATCCGTGTTTAGCCGATTCAAAGCACGTCCTTGTACCTCTTTTTGAGCTTAAATCTTTCCTTATCTTTGGCTCCTCTCCCTCATATGTTAACCTTATCAAATTCCATTTCTTTTACTTGATTTCATGATTTTCTTACTCACATGAGGTACCTACAAAGAATTAAAGAGAAAGGGCATACAATTCACATAAATGACTCGAAAACTAAGCAAAAACTCATAATTAGGAGCCAAATGAGTTGGTAAATTTCCAACTCATCAAACCCCCAAACTTGAACCATTGCTTGTCCTCAAGTAATGTAATTCTTTACAGCTGAGCAAATGAACAACATGCTATACATGAGTTTTTCCATCAAGGGCCAATCAAGATATTTTTTTCACAAGAGGACATTGCTAGCTTAGGGCACTATGATAGTTGTACACCAAATCATCAATCCGCAAGACAACCCCAAATATTATACCCCAATTAAAGACTCAAACCATATTGCACAAGCATAAATAAGTAACCACAATCATTAAACATATCTTGCATGCATTCATTTCATTCAAACAAGGGATATAATTCCTCAAAACAAGTTTAAAGAGCATCTAAAATCATTGATAATTTACATTCAAAGCTGTCCTTAAAGTTTGATACCCACTTCCCTTAATCATACCTCTCTTTGAAAACAATTTTAAGCATGTACTCCAAGGAAATGATACCCCTCACAAGAAGAGATAATGCCACTCACATATTTCTTTTAGCATTTCACACAATGGGATTATAAGATAAGACAAATGTGCTCACTTTCATAAACAAATTCAAGCGCATACAGATTGACCCAGGCTTGCCCTTCATGTATATCACCACTAATGTAGTGTTGCTACACTCAAAATCAATTAGGACTTGTGGGTCATAATGAAGGCTAGGTGTAAGGGTAGGATAATTATTTAGCTTTTGGTGACTAAAGTCTCCCTAATGCCTTTACACACAC
>JACEIK010000164.1:273207-284659 GCA_018107945.1 Datura stramonium | reverse complement strand
GTTGTTCTTCTATTCTTGATTTTCATTGTTTTAATGTTTGGCCAGCATTAAGGTAAAATTAGAATCCTAATTTGACTCTGAGAGGAAAATTATTAGGGTAGACTTGGAATAGGGGAATATGTCATTATCTTTGCTGTAAATTAGAGGTAAGATTCGTGTGTAGGATAGAAATATACTTGCAAAGTCATATTCGGTTATCAAGGGGAGCTATTTTGACTCGCTCGAGGATGAGTTATTGCATCACAGAAATGTGTAGTTGCAGGGTTTATAACAAGGTAATTGTCTAGAGGTTCGAAAGGCCAGCGCCATATTCTAATCTTTCCCGACCATCAACTTAAGAGAGAGGGTAGCTGAAGAATAATATAAATTATACATGCTTTCATGTCATGCCTTAACCTTAGACTGTTCGTGCTATTGTTTAAATCACATTTTTTTGATTCAATTAGTGATACTTTACATATTACTCTATAGCAACTTTTAATTCGTTGTGTTATTCACATACTTGCATAAAGAAATTGTGACTACTAAAGTAGAAAAAATTACTACTGAGCTACAGTCCTTGTGGGTTCGATATCTGGCTTGAAAGAGCTACTATATGACTTGTACGACCACGTGCACTTGCGTGCATTGGGGCGTGAACAAGTTTTTGGCGCCGTTGCCCGGGACTGGTGAAATTGGTGAAATTTTTGAGTGTTAGTTTTCCAAGTTTTGTGCAAGTATTAAAAACTTGATCTTAGCTGTTACTCTTACAGGTACTGAGTAGTTTCTGAACGCTGCCAAGAAATAAGGAATTGGTGGACCCATTTTTGGAGCCGGAAAGACAGCTTCATTTACAAAGGAGGGAAGCTCTAGAAAGGAAGTTTCAATTGTTACAGAGGGAAATTCTGGAACAACAACAACATCCACTAGTTGAACGGGCAAAGTTAGTGCCTGAAGTGATGGCATCAAGACCAGTATGCGAGCATCTGCAAGCCAGAGCCAGGAGGTAGATTTGAGCTGAAATAGAACATGGGCAGTCACTGCATACTAGCAAACAATTCACAAGTCTTCCTCATGAAGACCCACAACAGCATCTACAACATTTTCTTGAGATCAGTGACACGTACATACCCACAAGGGTATCATCAGATTATTTGAGGCTTACATTGTTCCCATTTTCATTGTTGGGGGAAGCGAAGAGGTGGTTAAAGGCTGAACCGTCTAATTCTATTACCACATGGGATGATCTGGCTAAGAAATTCTTAATTAGGTTCTTTTCTTCGGGGAAGAAAGCAAGGCGTAGAAGTAAAATTCTAAGTTTTAAGTAGAGAGATGGTGAGAACCTGTACCAAGCTTGGGAGAGGTTCAAGTTGATGTTGAGAGATTGTCCTCACCATCATCAGTCAAATGACGTGTTGGTGCATACTTTTATAGAAGGCTTGGAACCTCATACCAAAATCCTATTAGATTCTGCAGCTGGGGGGCAAGCTTTGGAAAAGACGTATGAAGTGTTGTATACACTATTGAATAGTATTTCACAAGGTAATCCGGAATGGAATGCTGACACAACCCGAGGTGTGGTGAAGAAAGAGGCAGGGGTCTTGGAGGTAGATGGACTCATAGTTATTGCTGCACAGATAGTTGCATTATAGAATCAGATCAACACTCATTTTAGTACCATGAGCTTGGGGCAGTCACAAGCTCCAGTCAATGCAGTCCAACAAGTATGGTGTGAAGTTTGTGGTAGCAGTGAGCACTCAGCTGATGCATGTGGTGCTAATCCAGACTCAGTTTATTTTGTTGGGAATGCGCAAAGGGGATACAATCAGCAGTATGGAAACAATTACAACCCCAATTGGAGGAACCATCCGAATTTTTCCTGGGGTAATAATAGTCACCAGGGGCAAAGTTCAAACCAAGGTCCGCACAGGAACCAAGGGGCTCATCAGAATTTCCAGCCTCAATTCAGAGGGAATAATTCACCTAGTCAGTCCAACAACATTGAGGAAATGTTGAAAACCATTATAGCTAACCAAGCACAGATGTAGGCTGACCAAGTAAAGTTGATAGCTGACATGAAAAACCAAAAGTTGTCCACAAAGGCCTTAGAGATTCAGCTGGGACAGTTAGCTGGAGCACAGAATACTAGACCGCAGGGCGGGTTTCCAAGTTATACAGACACCAATCCCAAGCAGGTGAATGCTGTCACCATTAGAAGTGGAAAACAACTGAAGGAGTTGGGACCCGAAAAGCCACCACATCAAGCTGAAACAACAAAGAAGGCTGAAGAGAGTGATAATGTGATGGGGAGTGGAAAGGAAGCAGAAAATGAAAGACCACCACCACCCCCATTCCCACAGAGATTGCGGAAGTATAAGGAAGAAGCATGCTTCATGAAATTTATGGAAGTATTGAAGCAGGTACACATTAATCTTCCTTTGGTAGATGTTTTGCAAGGAATTCCTAAGTATGCGAAGTACATAAAGGATATCGTGGCAAACAAGAGCATACTGATGGAATATGCCATAATTGCACTTACTGAGGAGTGAACCTCTTGAATACAGAATAGATTGCCTACAAAGCTAAAAGATCTGGGAAGTTTTACTATCCAGATCACTATTGGGCAGTCCATTAGAGCTCGTGGTTTACGTGATCTGGGAGCCAGCATTAACTTGATGCTTATATTTCTGTTCAAGAAGTTGGGGTTGGGTAGTCCCATACCCACTACAGTAATCTTGCGGCTAGCCGATTGTTCATTGGAAAGGCCAGATGGAATTGTGGAGGATGTGCTAGTGCAAGTGGGCTCCCTTATTTTTCCGGTATATTCATAATTATTGATTTTGAGCCTGATTCGGAAGTTCCATTTATTTTGGGACGTCCCTTTTTAGCAACTGGGCGAGCTCTAATCGATGTAGCTGTTAGGCAGCTAACCATGAGAGCCCATGATAAGGTGGAAGTATTTGATGTCTACAAAGCCATAAAGCTACCGGCTATTTATAAAGAGATGTCAGCCATCACTATTGTGGACCAAGAGTCCGCACTTCAGCTTATTGGCCCAAATGATCCCTTGGAAAGAGCATTGGTGGGACATGATCAGTCAGGGGATGGTGCAACGTATGAAATGGTGCAAGCTCTGAATGAGGCTAAAATGTTCTTCCGAAAGTAGGAGTTCGAGCCCTTGCAACGGTCCTTAGAACCACCACAAAGCCATCAAGAGAGGAGGCACCCAAATTGGAGCTAAAAGTGTTTCCTCCACACCTGCAGTATGTATTTTTGGGAGAAGGTGACACATAGACGGTCATTATTTCAACAGAACTAACAGACTCACAGGTTCAAGAAGCGTTAGTGGTTCTGAAAAGGTGAAAGAGAGCCATAGGATGGTAGATATCAGACATCCGTGGAATCAGTCCAGCTTTCGACATGCACAACATATTGATGGAGGAAAGATCTAAGCCAACTATACAACATCAAAGGAGGCTGAACCTGGTGATGAAAGATGTAGTTAGGAAGGTGATTAAGTGGCTAGATGTAGGAGTGGTATATCCGATCTCTGTCAGTGAGTGGGTCAGCCCGGTTCAATGTGTCCCAAAGAAAGGGGGCATGACAGTTGTCACTAATGAGAAGAACGTGTTGATTCCCACTCGAACAGTCACAGGTTGGAGGATTTGCATGGATTATAGGAAACTAAATAAGGCCACTCATAAGGATCACTATCCTATACCATTTATCGACCAAATGTTGGACAAACTTGTAGGGAAGGAGTATTATTGCTTCTAGACGGCTATTCTGGCTATAATAAAATGCTATAGCCCCAGAAGCTTAGGAGAAAACCACATTTACCTGTCCCTATGGGACATACGTCTTCAAGCGTATGCCCTTTGGGTTATGCAATGCACCAGTCACTTTCCAACGATGCATGATGGCGATATTTCATGATATGGTGGAAGACTATGTTGAGGTATTTATGGATGATTTCTCTATTTTTGGTAACTCATTTGCTGTATGTTTACAGAATTTAGACAGGGTCTTGGAGAGGTGTGAAGACTCAAACCTGGTGCTCAATTGGGAGAAGTGTCACTTTTTAGTCAAGGAGGGCATTATCCTTGGCCACAAAGTGTCCCACAGAGGTTTGGAGGTTGGTCGTGCAAAGGTTGAGGTGATTGAGAAGTTGCCACCACCAGTCTTTGTTAAGGGTGTCCGCAAATTCTTGGGACATGCTGGGTTTTATAGACGGTTCATTCGGGATTTCTCAAAGATATCTAGACCAATGTGCCGACTATTAGAAAAAGATGTGAAGTTTGAGTTTGGCACAGAATGTTTTAAAGCATTTGAGGAGCTGAGGAAGAAGCTGGTGGAAGCTCCCATTCTCATTGCTCCTGACTGGGAACACCCATTTGAGCTGATGTGCAATGCTAGTAATGTGGTTGTGGGTGCAGTATTGGGACAGAGGAGGGAAAAGATTTTTCACTCCATATACTATGCAAGTAAAACACTAGATGCTGCTTAGGCGAACTATAAAGTCACAGAGAAGGAGCTGCTGGCACTTGTTTATGCATTTGACAAGTTCAGGTCCAATTTGGTTGGGACAAAAGTGGTGGTACACACGGATCATGCTGCAATCCAGTACTTATTCAGCAAGAAAGATGCAAAGCCCAGGTTAATTAGGTGGATATTATTGTTGCAAGAGTTTGACTTGGAAATCCGAGATAGGAAGGGCAGTGAAAATTAGGTAGCAGATCACCTGTCACGACTAGAGGACAGGTCACATGTGAATGAGGTTGGGTGCATCCGAGAAGAGTTCCCTGATGAACAACTCTTGGCACTGAGTGAGGTGGAACTTCCCTAGTGTGCAGATATAATAAACCTGATAGTAAGTGGAGTGTACCCACCAGAGGCAACTGCTCAACAAAGAAAGAAGCTGAAGCATGAGTCCTGGTACTATATGTGGGATGAGCCATATTTATTCAAGCAAGGACCATATCTAGTGATGAGATGGTGCATTCCAGAGAGTCCGATAGTTGAAGTGCTGAGAAGCTGTCATTCATCGTCGTATGGCGGTCAACATGGAGGAGAGCATACCGCTCATAAAGTGCTCCAGTCCGGTTTTTTTGGCCACCGTTATTCAAGGATGCAGCAGCATATGCCAAGTCTTGTGATCAATGCCAGAGAATGGGGAAAATCAGCAGGAAACATGAGATGCCATTGCATAACATCTTGGAAGTTGAGGTATTCGACGTGTGGGGGATAGATTTTATGGGGCCCTTTCCACCGTCATTTGGTAATCGATATATTATGGTAGCAGTAGATTACGTGTCCAAATGGGTTGAGGCAGCAACTTTTCCCACTAATGATACCAAGGTAGTGTCCAAGTTTGTGAAGAAGCAGATTTTTACCAGATTTGGAACCCCACGAGCAATTATTAGCGATGGAGGTTGACACTTTGTTAATGACTGGTTTCGAAATTTTTTGGCTAAATATGGAGTACGGCATAAAGTGGATACAACATATCACCCCCAAACTAGCGGGCATGTAGAAGTGTCAAACAGGGAAGTCAAGGAGATTCTGTATAAAACTGTGAATGCTCAACGAAAGGATTGGGCAAACAAATTAGATGATGCTTTGTGGGCATATAGAACTACTTATAAGATGCCAATTGGGACTTCACCGTATCGGTTAGTTTATGGGAAGGCATTTCATTTACCTGTGGAGCTTGAACATCAAGCATACTGGGCTGTACGGAAGCTGAACATGGATCCCGAGTTAGCTGGAAAAAAGCGTTGTTGCAATTGTGTGAGTTGGATGAGTTTCGGTGGCATGCATATGAGAGTGATAAGTTATACAAAGAAAAAATGAAGAGGTGGCATGAAAAGCATATAGTGCATCAAATATTTGAGCCTGGCCAGGTGGTGTTGCTATTCAACTCCAGGTTGATGTTATTCCCGGGAAAACTGAGATCTAAGTTGTCTGGATCATTTAAGATAGTGAGGATGAACTCGTACATGGCAGTTGAATTGTGGCAGGAATATAAAAGTGCAACATTCTTTGTAAATGGTCAGAGGTGTAAGCACTACTGGGGTGAGGGAGTAAATCGAGAGAAGACGTCTATCTCCTTAGCTGATGAATGAATGTGGGATGTATTGTGCCGCGATGGTAAACCAGGCGCTGCATGGGAGGCAACCCGTGAATGTAATGTAATAGTTAGGAATTACTATTGAAAAAAATGCATAAAAGTCATGTCGTGACTAAAACTAAGGCTCTAGGTGGGAGGCAACCCACTATTTTCTAATTAATTGGTGTTTTTGGATGATTTTCAGGACGTACGGAGCCCAAACAAAATATAAGGAAGTTTGTGCCAAGGTAAGTGTTTGGAAAAATAAGTACCAAGAAAAAGAGGGCCTGTGCGATGGATCCGTGGCACGGAGCTGGATTTTCGCGTTAGCCTCCGTGCCACGTTGTTGGGATAGGCAGATAGGCCCTATTTCCAGTGAGGGTGCGCGATGGGTCCGTGGCACGGAGCTGATGCTCTGCGATAGCCTCCGTGCCACGTTGAGGTGCATTTGGCGACGGGTTTACTTAAAGAGCCGGGTGACCCAGCCAAAACCCCTCCCTTTTAACCCCAAAATCAGCACACCTACCCCATTCTCTCGCATTTGCTCCGTGACACAACCCCCATTCCCTCTCCCCTCTTGAGCGTGCCACGCCTGATCAATAAAGATTCATCCAATCTTATTCACAACTAAGATTAACAGGTATGTTTTAGTGTTTTTCTTCCATTCTTATGCGAATTTCTTAGCATGAACACATAGTTGAGCCAAGTCAACCCTAAGTCATGGGAACTTGATTGAATCACATTTTTATTGGTGAATCATGAAGTTAGCAGATGGTAATTGTTCTATGCACTTAGTAATGACATGACCTATTGCAATTCGTATATTACCTACATGTTGGGGATGCTTGATCGGTTGAAGGAAGAAGAAAAAGGGGGAAAAGCATAAATTGGGCAATTCATTCTTGTGATCTTAGAATTGGCAATAGAAACTAAGTATGGGGTGCTTGAAAGGTTAGGGGGGAGGTGGAATATGACCAAGGGAAAGTGAAAAACAAACAAGGAGAGGGAAGTCATGCCTAAATTCTGCAGTTAATGTGCACATTGTTACACATTCCCATTTTGCATACTCTCTATTGTGGAAAATGATATTCTTTGTAAATGCTGGCATGTAAAATAAAAAAGGCAAGTGTTCCTAAGTGTAAGTTTCCAACTGCTTTAAGTCTAAGTAAAGCAATATTAACTTCATGAAATTGCTAGACTAATGAACATGAGTAATTTGATTGTACGAAGTCTGATTAGTACAAGATAATTACCCCATCTAATGTTTCAAATGTAATGCGCCCTACTGGAAAATGTTGTATAATGTTGTGTTTGCTTTATCTTGCCAAAGTGGTGATTCATATTAATTTTGGGAGTAACAAGTAATTATAGTGTAAAGAAGGGGAAGTCTGAGTACCGGAATGACTATGACTAGTGAAACCACGCTAGCAACTAAGTGTGGGGTGACCAACTGAAGCCCTGCCTTAGTATTGGCTAGCTGTGTTTGTTATTGACGAATTTAATGTATGCTTTTGGATGAACAGGAACGATGTCGGCTCGACAGGATAAGGGAAAAGGTGTCTCAACCTCCGGCACGGGCAGAAAAAGGTACCGAATGGGCTCAGTTGTTCAAGCAGCCCCACCAGTTCCCAGGGGCCAGAAAAGGCAGTTCAGTACTAGATGGGTGGCGGAGGAATGTAAAAAGTTGTATGGAAAGCATAAGGAGTCAAAATACTTCCCTGAAGAGCAAATTGAGCAGGACCATTTGGCACAAGAGTTCCCCCGGATACTGCACAGGATACACGCCTTGGGCATGGACTTCATCTTTAATGCGCCCAGGGAGTGTAATTTACTCATGGTGTGGGAATTCTACATGAATTGGGACCCTACTCTACGCAGCCACACAATCAAGATTCGGGGGCAGGTGGTTCACTTGGAGGCACATCACTTAAATGCCATCTTGGGGACACCTGACACAAACCCACATCCTCTCCGCCAGCTAAACATCACCCAACCATATGCTGATATCTGACACACATTATTCGGACAAAAATCAATATCTAGGTGGAGGTGCCACAAAGAGAAAGGGTACTACCAAACATTGCCATATTCACAGATGAACAGGGAGGCCAGAGTGTGGTTGAATATTGTTTGCACTTGCCTCATTCCTGGGGTACATATGACTGATGTCACCGGAGACAGAGTCTGTCTTGTATACGCCTTGATGAAAGGCATGGAGATTAATGTCGGGGTGGTGATCATATCAGCAATAAAAAAGGCAAGGTTGCATCAGGGCACATGTATGGTTTTGGCGGTCTACTCACCACCTATCTCAGAAGCCATGACATTGAAGAAGAGGCTCTAGACTACTAAACGAGGGTAGAACGGCGTGCTTTGGAAGTGACCAAGACTAGGGAACCAGACACCACATATAGTCTAGTGCTCACATTAGCAGAGCGACATGCTCGAGATGATTGCTATGCAGCCAGGATGTTTGGACTGCAAATGCTATAGTTGCGTATAGGTGGATGGCCCGCAACATAGGATGAGTTATGGCAGGTGGACATGGACTACCCGATGAATGAGCATGCTAGAGCCATGTGCAGGATTGGCCCATCATTTGTAGAGTTGGTGGATGATGATGTACCCACCGATGAGGAGAGACACCAGGAGGACTCAGACATTGAGTCAGATGAAAATGAGGGAGATGACTCGGACCTCGATGAAGAGGCCTATGCATCGGATGAAGAAATTGGACAAATTAATTGATCAGGGAGTTTTTACCACCCTAACTCTGTTCTTCCATTGATATTTTCAAGCACCGAGGACAGTGTTCACTTTAAGTGTGGGGTGGAGGTTATCTTCTGTTTGTTTATTTGTGTGGTCCTATGACTGTGGCATGTATAAACTGGTTTGTAATAGCTAGTAAGCTCTGTCCTAGGGTGCTTTGTTGCTTGTGACTATTTTTCATGTTTTGGGTTTCTCGGCTTTTGTTTTCGGTGCTTTTCCCGAGGATAATCCCTTTAAACCAAAGTCATAGGTAGAGACTGTTCCCTATGATGTATTGATGACGACCATCTTAAGGGAATTTAGTCATGTTAGGAAATAAAAATAAACCCATCACTATTGGGCTAAAGCATTTCACTTGGTTAGCTACTAGACTTCATGGAACATACATTTGGACAAGCAAATGGTTAACTCTAAGTGGATCACATGGGTCGTGATGTTTAACTCTAAATTGCCAAATTTTAGGCTTATTGTGCTTGTCACTCAATATGGATGCAATCATGAAAGGAGTCTAAGCTAACCAAAAGTGACCCTATGTGCCATGTTTGGTGAGAACTAGCTGTATTTCGTGCAAACTAACGTCTAGAATTTGCCTTGTGTGTACAAAAGCTGGAAATGAGATAAAGCTTAGAGGATATGATTAAGGCACTTCTTTGTGAACCTAGATAGTTGACCCATCTCATTCAGTTTCCCTAACCTTAATGATTTCCCCTAGTGAGCCCCGTTTGAGCCTTTAAGCCTAATTTTATTGGAACAACCTCACTAAGAAGCCTTACCCCACTTGTTCAAATGGCCTCAATGTCGTTTTGATCCAAATAGATCCTATTGCACTTTACAAAGGCAATATGTTAAAGGAGGAAGTGAAAAAGGGGAAAGAAGGAGGGTGGGTGCCTCATATGTAATCATAAGCTATATATATACATGAAAAAAAATCCTACCAGTCCTTTAGGCGACATTACAACCTGTAAAAAGCCCTTTTGGTCCTACAAGTGATGTTATGTTTGGTTAAGTAGTACACTAAAGGCAAATTCATGATGCATTAGATTTGCTTGGAATAATCTTTAGAGTGTGAGCGATTCAGTACATAATGTGCTTAAATGTGATTATCTTGATTTCATGGAAATAGAACCGTTGTACATCGGTGAGGGCACATAATGGTGGGATTTTGGTTAAGCTAATACTTCACTATTATTATTTAGACATGTTGGACGGATTTTCGGTTGAAAAGTAATTCATTAGGGGTTGGTGTGATTCTGCTCATGAAAATGGTGAGTGAAGACCATGCTTGATGAAGTGAATGGTACTCCATGATAAAAGTGTTTAGCAAAACTAGATGTGAGTTACTTTGGTCCTCTAATGATGGTAAAGTAGTTGATATCATGTCGAGGATACTAAAAGTTTGTCCAATGACGAACAAGGTTATAAGTGTGGGGTGGTGATCTTGGGCGTACTTATATGACCAAACTCCGTATTTTCAACCCTTCGGGAGTCTGTATAAGGATAATATTGATGTATTCACGCATGTTTTGAGTTAATTATGTTTGTTTTTCTTTTTCGTATTAATAATTGTGTTGTGACTATTTGCAGGTGGATAAGACAGAGATGTCAGTTGGAGGAGCGAGTTAAACTCCGAGGGGGAGTATGGAAATATTTGGAGAGCGTAAATGTTAAGTTGAAAGTTCACCACCGTGTCACACTAAGGATGGTCTGCGTTGAACAACGTGCCACAGTACATGGGTGGAGGAAGAAATTTTGGAAAATTGGAAGGCGCAAAATAGTGAAGGTGCGCTATGGCTCCGTGGAACGGAGCTAGAGCTCCGCGCTAGCCTCCGTGCCACATTGAATGGAAGTCTAGCCTCACCTCAATTCCAGTGAAGGTCTGCGACAGCTCCGTTTCACGGAGCTATTTCACCGGCATGGAGCTAGTTTATCGCTGGGAAATTTTCCACCTGTATAAATAGAACACTTAGACTTTTATTTTGTTTTATTTGAAATTTTTGGAGACCGTGGGAAACGGCAGTTGAGCTGAAGAAAATTCTAGGGTTCTTTCTCTTATCTTTTCTTCTAAATTTCAATTGTTGGTATGATTAAAAATTGTTGGAAGATGTTTAATCAACAAATGAGTGGCTAGATTACCTCATTCTGAGGTTGAGGCTAATTGCAGGATTGTGTAATTTCATATTAGTTCAGCTGAATTTTCTTCTCTCATGAACAGTTATTCTTATATTCTTGATTTTCATTCTTTTAATGTTTGTCCAGCATTAAGGTAAAATTAGAATCCTAATTTGACTCTGAGAGGAAAATCATTACGGTAGACTTGGAACAGGGGAATATGTCTGTATCTTTGTTGTAAATTAGAGGTAAGATTCGCGTGCAGGATAAAATATACCTGCAACGTCATATTCGGTTATCAAGGGGAACTATTTTGACTCGCCTGAGGATGATTTATTACATCACAGAAATGTGTTGTTGAAGGGCTCATAACAAGGTAATTGGCTAGAGGCTATTCCTCCTGGAACAAACGGATCAAAACCTTCCACACCCCACGCTGGATTTACAGGTTGTACTTTTCCCGTTAGTCCATAAGGATCGGACACC
>JACEIK010000164.1:242353-260219 GCA_018107945.1 Datura stramonium | reverse complement strand
TTCACACTTCCCTACAATTTACATGAGAATGTACTAAAATTGTTGGATAAACAAGGCAAAACCGATGCATTTGAGTATCACTTGGGCATATAAATATGCCGCAGATCAAGGTCCTACGAAGTGTGACTCCAGTCGTGATGGATTTCGGGAGCCTGAGGTCATACCATGGGTAGTCCTACGAATCACGATGTATAGGTAAAACTCATGGTTAGAAGTTGTGGTGAATTTCTCAGTGGTACCAGAGTGAGTCATCACGGGTCATGGTATGACTAGTAGGTTGTACTAACGGGTCGTGATGAGGAGTCGTGGTAAGTAGTAATTGGTATGGGTGGATGGTACCATGACTGTCAGTACGACCCGTAGATGAGTACTATGAGTTGTGGTATGTGAGTCGTGCTCAGATTTATAGGATTTAGAAGTGGTGACTACGAGAGGTGACCACGAGTCATTACTTCATGGTACGACTCGTGGTATGAGTTTTGGTCGGGGGCAGAACTGTTTTTCAGGAAAATTTCATTAAAGGAAATTTTGACTTTTCTACGCTTTTAGACCCTAAAATATGTCGTTTTGGATATTTTCTGAGTATGATAAGATGAGTTAAGACATTTATGCATTCCCATTCTCATGCAAGAACTTTAGAGAGATTTTTGAGAAATTCAAGGTCTTCTTCCCCAAGTGTCTATCAATTTCTTTATGGGTATTCAAGGAGTTTTGAATCAACCCATTTACAGGTATATAGGGTTTTAAAATGGGTGAAATTTTTCCTCACCCATGCACAAATTTCAATTTAATTCATGAATTCTCCTATTCAAAATCTATGGGGTTTTACTCAATTACATAAAAATGTGATTTCTCTCTATGGTTATGATTTAATTGAGTTTTAATTATTTAATTATGAATGATGGACATATTTCATATTATTTTTCTTAAAAGTCATGTTTCAATCTTTTAAATTTAAAATGCCCATTTAATGAAGGTTCATGAAAGTTATGATTTATGATGAATATTAATTTTTTAAAGTTTATTGATGATGGAAAAGCATGAATTAAAGTTAACCATGTTTTTGAGAATATTTTGAAAGAATTGAGTATGATGAAGTATTGGGCAATGCAAACATGATGAAGAATGATTTATGATTTATGAAACGAATTACATGATTTATTGATTTATGATGTTGGCCGATGTAAAGGGCCTTTGATTCTTCGCTAAGCATGTTTTAAAGGAGATCAATGATGATAAATGTTATATTCTAGCAACTGAATCTTAATACATGATGGAAATGATTTATGTATGAGCCAATATGCATGTTTTTGGGAGATATGTCTAGCACCGAGCAGCCCGACGTTCAAAGGAATACGCTGGTGTCTCATAACCACGTGCCACCGTGGGTTTCTAATGATGTATTTTATTGATGATGATCCTCTCAAAATGTGATATCACACCTAATGCACGACCCTCGCCTGGAAAGCCAGGGTCGGCTCTGCCCACTTGAGTGAGATAGTTGGGGCATCATGAAAGGCTCAATCATTATGGTGTCGGTTATGACGAGTCCTCCCATTGTTCTGCATGTCTTATGCATTCTTATGTTTATTTTATTGTCTCAAGTTATGTTTTGATAAAGTTTTCTTACAATTATGATAATGATTGATTATGAATGATTTGAATGTCCTTATATTTTATTACAAAGATTATGATGCAAGCATGATGTCCTTCTCCTATGTCTATTTATGAGTTTTTATTTACTTTAAAATTTCTATTTTACTTACCTTGTATACTCGTTACATTCCACGTACTGACCGCATACTTTATATGTTGTATCGTTTCATGATACGGGATCCGGATCTCCGGTTCATCCTCACCCTTAGTCAATCTCAGCCTACGCTTTCAGCTTATTGGTGAGTCCTCATGTTCCGAGGGCCTTTTGACAGACTTTCATGTTGCTTAGGTTTCAGTACTGCTCGGGTTAGTTGCGGATGTTGTCCCATCAGCCCATCTTATGTATTAGAGGCTTTTAGACAAGTATGCAGTACTCAACTTATGTAAATGTTCAGTATTTCTAATGTTATAGTTATGTTTCCGCTATGTTTTATATTTAACATTCCTCTTATTTAAATGAGATTAGTTGTATTCATGTGCCATGGGTTGACTTGGGGTTTCTCGGGGTCCCTTGTCCCGTGTCTATGATCCGGGTGTACATTCGGGTCGTGAAAAATATGGTATCAGAGAAATAGGTTTGAAGTGTCCTATGGTGTCTGAAAGCCGTGTTAAGTAGAGTCTTTTTCATGGGTGTGAAGCACGCCACACTTATGATGAAGAGGATGCTAGATGTTTAGGAAATGTTCCCTTCTTTCATGTTCTATATCATGCAATAAAAGCCTTTTCATCCTTCTAATTCTTACTATTTGCGATTGCAGAATTATGGCTCCTAGAAGAGCGAACGGAAGGAGGAATGGAAATGATGAGGGCCATGGAAGTGGCAATGATCATGGGCATCAGCAAGCCCCACCTGTCCAGGAGGCCCAGGCACTAGAGCCAACTACCCACACTGAGTTTAGGGTGGCTATTCAGATGTTGGCGCAGGCCTTGACCGCTCAGGTTAACCAGCGAACTCTTGCGAATGTCCCACAGAACGGTAATGCAGCGACAACTCGGGTTAGAGACTTTTTGAGGATGAACCCTCCTATGTTCACATGATCAAATGTAGAAGAAGATCCACACGAGTTCATTGAAGGGATCTTGAAGGTCACTCAGGTTATGTCAGTGAAAAATGGAGACTACATTTACTTGGCCTCTTATCAGCTGAAGGAGGTCGCTCATATTTTGTACAAGCAATAGAAGGACAGCAGGGCAGAAAAAGTGGCCCCTATCCGCTAGGATGAGTTCCATATGGCCTTTCTTGACAGGTTCTTTCCTTGGGAGATGAGGGAATTGAAATCATATGAGTTTGTTAACCTCATGCAGGGAAGGATGTCAGTGTTAGAGTATTCGCTTGAGTTCACCCGGTTGTCAAAATACGCCCTAGAGTTGGTGATGGATCAGAGGGCAGGGGTGAGCCGATTTGTTCATGGTGTTGCTGGTTATTTAGAAAAAGATTGTAGGACTACCATGCTTCACTAGGATATGGACTTTTCTCGCATAGTGTTGTACACCCAACAGATGGAGGTGGCTCATGTGATGGAGAGGGAGGCAAAGACGGCTCAGACGGATAGTCATGGGTTTTTGCATCAGAGGTCCGCCGGTTATTACCGTCCACAATTTAAATAGAGATCACTAACCCCAGCACCATCATCAGCTAGTGTTCCATCCAAACCCAGGGGTGACCAGAGGAGCAGGGCTTCAGGGTTGAGGGATCAGAGGGGCACCTAGTTAGAGTATACCTCTCTAGCCTGCGGGAAGTGTGCCAAGAGTCACACCTGGGAGTGCCTGCTCAGTTTCGATGTCTTCTATGGGTGTGGTAGATCTGGGCACATGCGCCGAGCGTGTCCATATGTTAGACAGGGTGATGATAGGGTCGTGCACAAACCACAAGAATAGCAGAGGCTCCAGCTCGTTCCGCCCCACAGGGAGCATCAACTAATAGGGGTGACGGACAGCGCCAAAACTGATTCTATGCCCTTTCCTTGCGCCAGGATCAGGAGGCTTCGCCAGATGTGGTCACGGGTATGTTACGCGCCTCTCATATTTATGTATATGCCTTGTTTGACCCGGGAGATACATTGTCTTTCGTGACTCCTTACATTGCTAGTAGCCTTGGAGTTAGTCCCGAGACCTTGTCAGAGCTATTTTTGGTTTCGACCCTTGTTGGTGATTTGGTCGTAGCTAGACGAGTATATAGAGGATTCCCGGTCACTGTGCTGCATAAGGTTACCTCCGTAGACTTGTTAGAGTTATCCATGACTAACTTTGACGTTATTCTTGGTATGGATTGGTTGTTTGCATGTTATTCCATTATTAATTGTAGGACCCGTACAGTGGAATTTCGTTTTCTGGGTGAGTTAGTTTTGGAGTGGAAGGGTAGTTCAACGGTATCAGCAGGTCGGTTTATTTCCTATCTTAAGGCTAGGAAGATGATCTCTAAAGGTTACCTATACCACCTAGTTAGGGTTAAGGATATGGAGTTCGAGACCCCAAGTTTTCATTCAGTTCCGGTGATGTATGAATATCTGGAGGTGTTTCCCGAGGATTTGCCAAGTGTTCCTCCAGAAAGGGAAATTGATTTCGGTGTTGATATATTACCAGATACGCAACCTATCTCTATCCCTCCTTACAGGATGACTCCAACCGAACTAAAGGAGTTAAAGGATCAGTTGAAGGACTTGCTGGATAAGGGTTTCATTAGACCGAGAAAGTCTCCATAGGGTGCACCGGTTCTCTTCATTCAAAAGAAGGATGGGTACCTTCCGATGTGTATTTATTATCGGCAGCTTAATAAGGTCACCATCAAGAAAAGGTACCCCTTGCCCAGGATTGATGATTTATTTGACCAGCTCCAGGGTGCCAAGTGTTTCTCGAAGATAGATCTCACGTCCGGATATCACCAGCTCAGAGTTTGGGAGTGTGATATTCCAAAGACAACCTTCAGAATCCGGTATGGCCACTATGTGTTTGTAGTTATGTATTTTGGACTAACCAATGCTCCTGCATCTTTTATGGACCTGATGAACAGGGTGTTTAAGCAATATTTGGATATGTTTGTGATCGTGTTCATTAATGACATTCTTATATACTCCTGTAGCGATAAGGAGCATGCCACTCACTTGAGAATAGTACTGCAAACCCTCAAGGATCGTCACCTGTATGCAAAGTTTAGTAAATGTGAATTTTGGCTAGACTCGGTGGAATTTCTAGGTCATGTGGTATCAAGTGAAGGCATAAGGGTAGATTCCAAGAAGATTGAGGCAGTGAAGAATTGGCCCAGACCGGTGAATCCTTTAGAAATTTGGAGTTTCTTGGGCCTAGCAGGCTACTACCGAAGATTTGTTGAGGGCTTTTCATCAATTGCAGGCCTATTGACCAGGTTGACTAATAAAAAGGTGACGTTCCAATGGTCGAAGGCTTGTGAGAAAAGTTTCCAAGAGTTGAAGACCAGACTCACTTCAGCGCCAGTGTTGACTTTACCCGAAGGTACTGATGGCTTTATTGTATATTGGGATGCTTCGAGAGTCTGACTGGGATATGTGTTGATGCAGCATGGGAAGGTGATAGCATATGCCTCGAGACAACTGAAAGTTCCTGAAAAAAATTACCCGACCCATAATCTGGAGTTGGCTGTGGTGGTGTTTGCATTGAAGATATGGCGGCATTATTTGTATAGGGTCCACGTGGATGTATTCACGGATCACAAGAGCTTGCAATATGTGTTCTCATAGAAAGACCTAAATCTTCGGCAAAGGAGGTAGTTGGAATTATTAAAGGACTACGACATAAATGTCCTCTACCACCCGGGCAAGGATAATGTGGTGGCGGATGCACTTAGTAGGCTCTCAATGGAGAGTGTGTCCCACGTGCATGAGGGAAAGAAGGAGTTGGTGAAAGAGCTCCACCAGCTTGCAAGGCTGGGAGTTAGATTGCTCGACTTGACCGATGGCCGCATTGTTGTGCTTAATGGGTCAGAATCATCCTTGGTTGTTGATGTTAAATCCAAGCAAGATGAAGATCCAATTTTGAGGAAGCTGGAGGAGGCGGTGCAGAGTCAAAAGGTGGAGGTTTTCTCCCAAGGGGGAGATGGTGTGCTGTAACACTAGGGTCAACTATGTGTCCCAGATGTTGATGGCTTGAGAGTTCGGATATTGCTTGAGGCACATGGTACTATGTATTCTATTCATCCAGTATCCACAAAAATATATCGGGACTTGCGAAAAATCTATTGATGGGATGCTATGAAGAAGGATATTGCAGAGTTCATAGCAAAATGTCCAAACTGCTAGTAAGTGAAAGTCGAACATCAAAGGTGGGAGGCGTACTTCAGGACATCAGCATTCCAACTTGGAAGTGGGAGGAAGTTAACATGGATTTCATTACAGGTCTACCTCGTACTCGCCGACAATATGACTCCATTTGGGTTTTGGTGGACAGGTTAACCAAGGCTGCTCATTTTCTACCGGTCAAAACCATCGATTTAGCAGAAGATTATGCTAAATTATACATTCGAGAGTTGGTTAGATTGCATGGAGTGACATTGTCCATTATATCGGATAGAGGTACTTAGTTCACCTCTCAGTTTATGGAGATCTTTTCAAAAGGGACTTAGCACCTAGGTCAAGCTTAGTACGACATTTCATCCGCAGACTCTTGAGGACATGTTGAGAGCTTGCATTATTGATTTCAATGGTAGTTGGGATCAGCATTTTCCTCTTATTTAGTTTGCCTATAATAACAGCTATCACTCTAGTATCCAGATGGCACCGTTCGAGGCTCTTTACGGGCGAAGGTGTAGATTGTCCATTGGTTGGTTTGAGGTTGGTGAGGAAGCCATGATAGGACCTGATTCGGTTCATGAGGCCATGGTAAAGGTCCAGTTGATAAGGGACCAGTTAAAAACCACTCAGAGTCATAAAAAATCATATGCTGATATGAGGAGAAGGGATCTGGAGTTTTATGTGGACGACTGGGTATTTCTAAAGGTATCTCCCATGAAGGGAGTCATGCGGTTAGGGAAGAAAGATAAACTCAGTCCCCGCTATGTTGGTCCTTACAGGGTTGTAAGAAGAGTTGGCTAGGTAGCATATGAGTTGGACTTGCCATCGGAGTTGTCCTCAGTTCATCCCATCTTTCATGTGTCACTTTTGAAGAAGTGTTTAGGTGATCCAGCCTTGGTAGTTCCGGTAGACAACAGTGGAGTGAAAGACAGCCTCAATTATGAAGAAATTCCCGTTGAGATCTTGGATCGTCAAGTTCGTTTGAGAAACAAAGAAGTAGCTCAAGTTAAGGATTTATGGAGAAATCAGCATGTTGAGGGAGCTACATGGGAGGCCGAAGTGGACATGATGTCTAGATATCCATATTTTTTCTCTACCGGCTCGGTTCCGACTTGAGGTATCAATTTTGCCCTATGACTCTATCTAGTTTTCATGTTTAGTTCATGTTCGCATGTTTCTTTTATGTGTATGAATGTGTATGTGAAGTATGAGATCAGTTTAGTTATGTGGTTCTATTCGGAGATAGTCATTCCGTAAAATTTCGGTTAAGATGATCAGTATTTGAGTATGATAGTCGTATCTCTCTGATTTCTGCTTGTTCCTAACATACGAGGATGAATGATCCCAAGGAGGAGATATTGTAATACCCCAGAGGTGCGTAGGAGTAGACCCGGAAGTGAAAAAGTTGAAACTGCAGAAAAACATGGAATTTTGCACCAGAACGACTCGTGGTGAGGTCCTACGAATCGTGACTCCGGTCGTGATGGATTTCGGGAGCCTAAGGTCATACCACAGGTAGTCCTATGAATTGTGACATGTAGGTACGAATCGTGGTTAGAAGTCTTGGTGAATTTCTCAGTGGTACTAGAGTGAGTCATCACGGGTCATAGTACGACTCGTAGGTTGTAGCAACGAGTCGTGATGAGGAGTCGTGGTAAGTCATAATTGGTATGGGTGGATGATACCATGACTATTAGTATGACCTGTATAAGAGTACTACGAGTTGTGGTATGTGAGTTGTGGTAAGATTCAGAGGATTTATAAGTGGTGACTACGAGAGGTGAGCACGAGGGTTACTTCGTGGTACGACTCGTGGTATGAGTCGTGGTCGGGGCAGAACTGTTTTTAAGGAAAATTTCATCAAGGGAAATTTGGAATTGTCTATGCTTTTAGACCCTAAACTACGTCATTTTGGATATTTTCTGAGTATGATAAGATGAGTTAAGACCTTTAGGCATGCCCATTCTCATGCAAGAACTTTAGAGAGATTTTTGAGAGATTCAAGGTCTTCTTCCCCAAGTTTCTATCAATTTCTTTGTGGGTATTCAAGGAGTTTTGAATCAACCCATTTCTAGGTATGTAGGGTTTTAAAATGGGTGAAATTCTTTCTCACCCTTGCCCAAATTTACATTTAATTCATGAATTCTCCTATTCAAATTCTATGGGTTTTACCCGATTGCATGAAAATGTGATTTCTCTCTATGGTTATGATTTAATTGAGTTTTAATTATTAAATTATGAATGATGGGCAGATTTCATATTATTTTTCTTAAAAATCATGTTTCAATCTTTTAAATTTATAATGCCCATTTAATGAAGGTTCATGAAAATTATGATTTATGATGAATATTAATTATTTTGAGTTTATTGATGATGGAAAAGCATGAATTCAAGTTACCCATGTTTATGAGCATATTCTGAAAGAATTGATCATGGGAAATGCCCACATGATAAAGAATGATTTGCGATTTATGAAACGAATTACATGATTTATTGATTTATGATGTTGGCCGATGAAAAGGGCCTTTGATTCTTGGCTAAGCATGTTTTAAAGGAGTTCAATGATGATAAATATTATATTCTATCCAATGAATCTTAATGCATGATGTTAATGATTTATGTATGAGCCTATATGCATGTTTTTGGGAGTCGTGTCTAGCACCGAGCAGCCCGGCGTTCAAAGGTCTATGCCGGTGTCTCATAACCATGTGCCACCGTGGGTTTGTAATGATTTATTGTATTGATGATGATTCCCTCAGAATGTGATAACATGCCTAATGCACGACCCTCTCCTAGCATGCCAGGGTCGGTTCTGCCACTTGAGTGAGATAGTTGGGGCATCATGAAAGGCTCAATCATGATGGTGTCGATTATGTCGAGTCCTCCCATTATTCCTCAATTCTTATGCATTGTTATGTTTATTTTATTGGCTCAAGTTATGTTTTGATAAAGTTTCTTTACAATTATGATAATGAATGATTATGAATGATTTGAAAGTCTTGAGCCTTATGTTTTATTACGAAGATTATGATGCAAGCACGATGTCTTTCTCCTATGTTTATTTATGAGTTTTGCTTAACTTTAAAATGTTCGTTTTTCTTACCTTGTATACTAGGTACATTCCACGTAATAACCACATACTTTCTATGTTGTATCATTTCATGACACAGGGTCCAGATCTCCAATTCATCCTCACCGTAAGTCTATCTCAGCCTACGCTTTCAGCTTATTGGTGAGTCCTCATGTTCCAAGGGTCATTTGGCAGACTTTCTTGTTGCTTAGGTTTCAGTATTGCTCGGGTTAGTTAGGGATGTTTTCCCATCAACCCATCTTATGTATTAGAGGCTTTCAGACAAGTATGCGGTACTCAGCTTATGTAAATGTTCTGTATTTCCTGATGTTATAGTTACGTTTTCGCTATGTTTTATATTTAACATTCTGCTTATTAAATGAGATTAGTAGTATGCATGTCCATGGATTGACTTGGGGTCTCTTGGGGTCCCTTGTCCCGTGTTTACAATCTGAGTGTATGTTCGGGTCCTGACATATAGACTAAAAGTGAGCTAAACAAAAATGGCCTATGATCATAACCTAACCATCCATCCTCAACCTATGCAAAGACCAACCAGGCAAGTTCTAGATCTTCTACACAAAACTGAACTAAGTACTTCATCTTACTCTCTCATGGCACATGAACTATATTTGCTTCACTTGTTTGGTTTACAGATGGCTTAACAATACTACTCATGCTAGTAAACTGAATGACATCAAAAGATCCACAGAAATTATGCATGCATTCACAAATACATAGCTAATGCATCAAATTTTTTTAAATAGGATCAACTTTTTTTTTCAAAAATCAAAACTTGTGCATTTTTATTGGCTGAGTACTCCTAAGTTATTTCCTAATTAAACAAAAATCACAAACTAAAAATTAAAATCCCAAACATAACAAGTACACCCCCTCCTCATTTTAAAAATTTAGCTTCGTCCCCGAAGAATGAGATAGAAGAACATAAGAAAGAGAACATACTTGAGGCTACTCAGACTTCGCCCTTCATGGGTTTCCTTCCATGCAGCGCCTGATTTAACGCCGTGACACGACGTGGCTTTTGTGACTCTTAAAGCATCATCAAGGTATAGTACCTCTATTCCTCTTAACTCCTCGACATCTCCCAGATATTTCTTTATTCTTTGTCCTTTTACTTTGAACCTTTTTCCTTCTTTATTCTCAAGTTCAACTGCACTATATGGGGACACATGTACTACTCAATAGGGTCCTATCCATCTAGATTTCAACTTCCCAGGGTGCAACCGGAGTCTTGAGTTGAATAGTAAGACCAAATTACTTGGGCTAAACTCCCTTTTTGAAATCTTCTTATCATGGTAGATCTTCATCCTTTATTTATATATGGACGCACTCTCATAAGCTCTAAGTTGAAATTCGTCCAACTCGTTAATCTAGTTATGTCTCAACTTGGCTGCCTCGTTCCAGTTCATATTCAACTTCTTTAGAGCCCATAATGCCTTATGCTCTAATTTGACCGGTAGACTAAATGCTTTTCCATAAACCAGTTGGTATGGAGACGAACCAATAGGGGTCTTATAAGCTGTTCGATAAGACCATAGTGCATCATCAAGCTTCCTAGACCAATCTATCCGGCTAGTATTCACTATCTTGGACAGGATGGTCTTGATTTCCCTGTTTGAGACTTCCACTTGTCCACTTAACTGCGCGTGGTAAGGTGTGGCTACCTTATGCTTGACACCATATTTCTCCAACAGGGACCTGAAGAGGTGATTACACAAGTGAGATCTACCATTACTAATAATAGCTCTGGGAGTGCTAAACCTGGCAAAGATATGCTTCCGAAGGAATGCTGTAACACTCTTGCCTTCATTGTTTGGTAGTGCAATTGCCTCCACCCATTTGGAGACATAATTCACTGCCACCAAGATGTATTTCATCCCATATGAGCTAACAAATGGGCCCATGAAATCAATGCCCCACACATCAAACAACTCCACTTCCAAGATGGGAGTTAGTGGCAAATCATGTCTACGGGTAATATCACCCTGCCTTTGGCATTAATCACACGTCTTGGCAAAGTCATATGAATCATGGTTAATAGAGGGCCAATAATATCCCCATTGTATAATCTTATGCGTAGTTCTGATACCACTGTGATCACCCCTAACAGGGGATGAATGACAAGCCTCCAAAACGCTCAGCATTTCTATTTCAGGCACGCACCTATGAATGATCCCATCTGTACAAATGTGAAATAATTATGGTTCATCCCAGTAATATCTTCGAGCATCGAATAAGAACTTCTTCTGCTGAGGAGTCAGGTCTGCTGGCATCATATTGCTAACCAAATAATTTGCAAAGTTGGCAAACCAGGGAATCAAGTCATGTGATGCAGCTAATACCTGTTCGTTTGGGAAGGCATCATCAATATCTATCTCCCCCCTTGCTCTTTCTTCATATTCAAGTCTGGATAAATGATCTGCTACCTGATTTTCCAAGCCCTTTCGATCTTTAACCTCAAACTCAAACTCTTGGAGCAGAAGTACCCATTGAATTAATCTAGGTTTAGAATCCTTTTTGGAAATCAAGTACCTCAAGGCGGCATGGTCCGTATGAATGATCACCTTGGTCCCAAGAAAGTATGCTTAGAATTTTTCAAAAGCGAAGACCACTACCAGTAACTCCTACTCTGTGACTGTGTAATTTTTCTGGGTCGTATAGAATATTTTACTAGCATAATAGATTAGATGAAAGATTTTTCCTCTTCTCTGGCCCAAAACAGCAGCAAGAGCAACTCTGCTAGCATGACACATTACCTCAAATGGAAGAGACCAATCTAGAGCCACGATGATAGAAACAATGGTGAGTTTCTCTTTTAAACACTCAAAAGCCCTTAGACATGCCTCATCAAATACGAAATTTACCTCCTTCTTAAGCAATTTGTAAAATGGCTATGCAATTTTTGAAAAATACTTCATAAATCGTTTGTAGAATCCTGCATGCCCTAGGAAGCTCCTAACCCCTTTTATGGAAATATGGGGTGGAAACCCTACTATAACTTCTATTTATACTTTGTCCACTTCAATCCCCTTTCCCAAGATTTTATGACCCAACACTATTCCCTCCTAAACCATGAAAAGATATTTTTCCCAGTTTAGGACCAAATTAGTTTCTTCGCATCTTTTCAATACTTTGCCTAGATGGTCGAGGAAAGATTCAAATGAGTAACCTACAACAGAAAAATCATCCATAAATACTTCAATTGTATCCTCCACCATGTCTTAGAATATGGACATCATGCAGCGGTGGAATGTGGCTGGTGCATTGCATAATCCAAATGACATTCTTCTGAAAGCAAAAGTTCCATATATGAAGGTAAAGGTCGTATTTTCCTGGTCTTCTGGAGCGATGGTAATCTGATTATATCCTGAATATCCGTCAAGAAAGCAGTACCAACCTCTACCTGCCAGTCCGTCAAGCATCTGATCAAAGAATGGCATTGGAAAGTGGTCCTTCTAGGTCCAATGGTTGAGTTTCCTGTAATCCATACATACACGCCATTCTGTGACTAGTCATGTCGATATCAGCTCGTTCTTCTCAATGGGCACCACTGTAATCCCACCTTTCTTTGGTACGCACTAAAATGGGCTCACCCACTTGCTATCTGTGATGGGATATATGACACACGCATCCATCCATTTGATAATTTCCTTTTTTACAACTTCTAGAATTAGAGGGTTCAGGCGGCGCTGATGTTCTAGACATGGTTTACAGTCTGGCTCCAGTTGGATGTTGTGAGTACATATGCCTAGTGGAATTCCGATAATATCAGTTATGCCCAGCCAATTGCTTTTTTGTACCATTTTAGGATGTTGACCAAAGCTTCCACCTAAATGTCTAATAGGTCTGCTGCATTATGACTTGAGTTGGGAGGTAGTGCTTTTAGCTCAAGGACTGGTGGCACCTCCACAGATGACTTGGTTGGCGGCATTGAACGATTCTTTAGATCCAGGTCTAACTTCTTCGGAATGAAGTTATATGACCCAATTCCATTTAAAGCGTTCACCATCTCCGTGTATTCTGAGCTCCCTTCTCCCTCATAATTCATCATCACAGCTGGCAATGTATCATTAGTCTTCATCTCTTCCACGAGCATTGGCAGCTTATCATATCCCATTTGAGTGTTTGAGTGAGAGGTCGTTCCCTTGATGTAACCTAAGATAGTCACACAAGAAACATAAAGAAAAGCGTAAAAAGGAACGTAACTACCAACAAGTCAAATACAAGCAAGTAATCTAGTCTTAGTCGTATTCCCCGACAATGGCGCCACTTTTTAATAATGCTCAAACCATACCTCCTACCGAAGTATGAAGCGAACGTTGTCAATAAATAACCCAACTAGAGGTTGGGGTAGAACCAACAGGGAATATGGAAGAACTAGACTACTAATGGTAGTGAACTTTGTTAGGTAGTTACTCCAAAGTGGGGATTTTAAAAGAAAGCAATAATTAAAAGCACAATTAAAATTATTGGTGAAATCAAGATTTAAAGATAACTAGGGTTTTTAGTTCCCCATGGGTTCATAATTGCTTTGGGTATACATACATGATCATCACCAATGCTTACTTGAAGAACTGATAACTAGGGTTCATTCAAATGACCGACCAGTCCCTATTGAATGACTATACTTAATCACCCGACCAGATCTCATGAGCGATTGCAATTTAACTGTTATCAATATGTCCTAAATTTAACTATCCTACGATCACAACTCAAGTTAATACAATGATCATTAAGATCAAGGCTTTGTTCTAGTTCTCTTTTCCTAATCTCTACCTATTAGACCTAACCAAGTAAAGAATCCGGGCATGTCCTAACATTGTACACCATTAAGAAACTTTTAAGCATGAAGAGAATACAATACAAGTGTTTTGCATTGGTTTTGAATCACTTTTATGTAAACCTATCTTGTTAATCTACAATGGTTCCCACAACCCTAACTATGGAGGTTTTAGCCTCTCACAGTTGCGAGATTGTGATTGGTTTGCATAATTAAAGAAATGAATCAATACTTACAATCGTAGATGAGAGAAAACATTTGTTGATTAAATCTGAAATTTATCAAGAACAATTCACAAAATCAAGAAGAAAATCAAGAAAAGGTTGAACACAGGTTAATCAACTCAATTCTATGTTCTCTCGTGCAAAACTAACTATATCTAATGTACTCTGATCTCCTCCTATGAAAATAAAACATAAAAACGTATTTATACATACATAAAAATTCTTTTCCTAACCTAACAAGGTAACTTCCATATCTGCTGCTGCTCGAGCCACGACCAGACCTACGACCTGTAGCAGGCTTGTATGGGTCATACCTGCTATTTGTAGGTCTTTAGCTTGCTGAAATCTGGCAAAGTATTAGGCCTTGGTACGACTCGTACCAACTTCCTACGAGTCATAATGATCTTCAGTGGTTTGAATCTGAAGACTATGAATTTTTCTGAAGTTTGTCACGAGTGTCTTAGCACAACCCGTACCTTGACTTCATGAATCATACTGTAGTCTTCCTTACCCAGAGTCAGCCTTTGGTAAATTTCTTTTAATCTTTCCATGACTTGAAATTATTGCTCATACCATGATCATATGGCTCGTATTGTGAGTCGTGGATTGCATCTTTCTCAACTCATCTTTCTGAATATTTTCACGAGTCTTAGTATGATTCGTATCATTAATGTACGAATCATACCGAGACTGTCATCTTTGCTTATTTTCTGCTATTTTAAGCTTTTTTTGCACAATCTTATTCCAACACCTATGTTTACCTGAAAATACAAGAAAATTACCTCATATCCATATAAACGTACCTAAGTCTATGCTATTTTCTTTAGTTTGGAGTGTCGAAAGTGTTGTAATATCACATCAGATACCATGAGTCATGGAATCCATCTGTTACTTCCTTTCCATCATTTCTTTAGTTCTCTGGTCCTGTGACGATGACTTGATAGAACGGGTCGTTACCCGACACAACGACCCATTGTGTCCTCTTATCGTCACCACTGACTCCACATGAAAAATTTCTGAAACTCCCACCACGAGTCGACCAACGGATCGTACCTCCCAACCACAGGTCGTTGGACCCATCCATTTCCTCTAGGCTAATTTTCACTGCACCTCCTCACGAGCACTTACCATGACTCGTGGCTCCTCATGATGCCTGGCATCACAGAAACCAACAACGACCTTCACCCATGACACATTACATCAACCAGTGGATCATCCCCGGACCCGTTTCCACGAAAACTCTTACAGTAGAATCTGACAACGGGTGGTTCCCACGGGTCATTACACCTTCCAACGACTCATACCACGAGTCATTCTGAGTCAAATCTAAGATTTTCTGTTGCTTCTCATTTCAAATTTCTCATTCTAGTCATAGGCACTTTCAAGGTATTACATGACCACGACTCGTACCTTTAATCATACTAAGAGTAAATTTCAGACTCCACTACTTAATATATTCAACTTCACGAATCTAGTCTTAGGAAACTTTTGAGGTATTACAAGTAACGACTCATGCGAACTTGTTACAGGTCGTGGTTTGGAGTCGTAGGATGGAGAATTAGAGTAAGTGCAAGGACTGTCCCCTCACCACAAGTCATAGGATACTCGTGGTATGCAGTGAAGATCTATAATGGGCACCTATGGTTTGAGAATTATAGAACTAAAATATCAGCTGGCATATGACACGAGTTGTGGTAGGTTTGTACGACTCCCATGGTAAGAGTCGTTACGACTAGCCGGCAGGACTTTAAATACAATTTCCCAGGGGTAGTTTTATAACTTCTTAAGATTCTAACCCCTAAGTAATGTCATTTTTGGTTTCTTAAATGGTGTATTAAGGGATTTAATCTAGCCTAAGTCATCATTCTTTCAAGACAACCATTGATCGAAGGTCCTCCCTCAAGTTAAGCAAGGGTTTCATCATCTCTTTTATTGCAATTCTCTTAGAGTATTCAATCAAGTTAAAGATTCCTCAAGCCCAGGTATGTAGGGCTATGAATGGGGAAAATCCTTCCGTCCTCATGTTTTGCACTTTTTAAGTTAAATTCCATGATCTCTACCTCTCAAGTTCTAAATTGTGAAATTCTAGGGTTTAACCCAATTCAATGCAATTATCCATGATCTCTCTATGGGTTCAATTATCNATGCGATTCGCCAAGCTGGGGCAAATCTTTCCCCTATCTCTAAAGGCAATTATCCATGATCTCTCTATGGGTTCAATTATCTCATGTTCTAATTGATGAATTATTGGTCTTTAGGAATATTTGACTCTCATATTTCTTTTTAATTCATGATATCAAGTTTCTTGAGATTTTGCCCTATTATGCATAATTTATGAATTTTATGTTTATGAGCCCATGCTTTCTAGAATGAGGAATTATGAAAGTATGCATGAATTTTTATGAATTCTTAAACTTATGATTACATGATTTCAAATTATGAAGCCTTATTCAAGTATGTATGATTTCATGATTTGGGCAAGCCTTTGGAAAGTCAAGTATGTTTCACCATAATTTTTAGCCGAGCCTTATAGGATAAGTTTTAAACAGTTGTTTTGGAGTAAAGACTCCTAAGAAACAAACTTAAGCTATGTTTTGAGATTACGATTATGAGCAATATGTATGTTTTGGGAGTAGTGTCTAGCACCGAGTAGGCCAGACATTCCGAGGACACAGGTCTCATAACTATGCGCCAATATAGGTATATATTCATATTTAGGGACCTCTAAAGAGAGTGTTTCCCCCGCTCGAGGGAACACTAGTGAAATCATACCTTAATCATTCCTTGCCTTGGAAAGGCTTAGGACGCTCTGCACATTTGAGCGAAACAGTTGGGGCATCATGTAAGTTCCATCATGATGGTGTCGGTTATGATGAAGCCTCCCATTGGTCCTTACGCTTTAAGTTACTCATGTTCATGTCTTATGGTATTAGTTTTATAGCATATTTGACCCATTGATCAGTTTATGAGTTTTCACTTATGATATCAAGTATGGCACGCTATATGATTTCTATTTCCAAACCTTGGGTCATTATGTTTAGCTTAGGATGACTATCTCATGATTAAGATTATTTCAAGAATATGAATTTTTAGCTTGTTTCCCTTACTCTCACGTTTTATCTTATTTTATATTCGTGATTACGGACAATTTTTTTACTACCATGTTTTACTTTCTCTACATACTTAGTACATTCTAAGTACCGATCGCATACTCTTTGCTATATCGTCTCATGATGTAGGATCGGGTGACTAGTCTCAATCCTGACATTAGTGTCACGCCTCGCCTTGGGGGGTATGACTGGCACCTTGTGCCCTATTAGGACTTGAACTGCTAGACTACTGAGCCTAAGCACATCTGGTGCCTGGCTGGCTCTAACTCATATTCACAGAACCAACGGGCTATATAACAGCTGGAAATACAGCCCCCGGCCGGCTAGGCCTATAGCCACCTGTACTATAACATCAGCTAACCAGAATCACTTACATATAGGGAAACCTATGCGGGCCGACAAGGCCACCATGCTGACTAGTTACTTTTGAATCAAAATAACAAATGCTAAAACAGCTACGTGACCGACAAGGTCACCACTACTAACTGGATAAGGCCTCACACGACCAACATAAACAACTAACATACGCACGGCCCCACACAACCGACACAACTAACTACAGGGAGATATAAACACAATCTGCAAGCCTCTAAGAATACTGATAAGATGGTCGGGACAGGGCCCCGACCATCCAAAAATAAATCATCCAAAAATAAATCACTCCACTTGCCTACTAACTACGAGCACCTCTACCGGCCCCCTTGGGTCTACAACTCGGGCTATGGCCTCTGACTATAACTGTG
>JACEIK010000164.1:172500-182774 GCA_018107945.1 Datura stramonium | reverse complement strand
TTATATAAAATCACATGAAAATGTATAAAATAACTTAGACAACAAGACTAATTTAAGTTATAAAGCGTATCACGGGCATGATATTTTTGCCCGTGATCATAATTCTTTTCATGAACCTTCAACTATCTCGAGGCATATGCTATCACATTCCCATGCTGCATCAACACACACCCGAGTCTGACTCATGAAGCATCACAATACACCACAAAACACTCGGTACCCTCAGGTAGGGTCAACACTGGTGCTTAAGTGAGTTGAGTCTTCAACTCTTGGAAGATTTTCTCACAAGCATCCAACCATAGAAATTTCACCTTCTTCTTAGTCAACTTGGTCAATGGTGCGACAATAGATGAAAAAACCTCCATGAATCTCCGATAGGAACCCGTTAAGCCCAAAAAGTTCTTGATATCTAATGGGTTCACCGATCTGGGCCAATTCTTTACCACATCGATCTTTTGAGAGTTTACTTTTATGCTCTCACTTGATACCACATGGCCTAGAAATGCCACTGAGTCCAACCAAAACTCACATTTGCTGAATTTTGCATACAACGGGCGATCCTTGAGGGTATGAAGCACTATTCTCAAGTGAGCGACATGCTCCTCCACGCTCCAAGAGTATATAAGGATGTCATCAATGAACACAATCACGAACATGTCCAAGTATGCCTTAAACAAATTTTTCATTAGATCCATAAAAGCTGCAGGGGCATTGGTTAGTCCAAAATACATAACAAAAAATTCGTAGTGACCATACCGAGTCCTGAAAGCAACTTTCGGGATGTCATTCTCCCGAACTCTGAGCTGGTGATACCCAAATCTGAGATCAATCTTGGAGAAACACTTGACACCCTAAAGCTAGTCAAACAAATCATTGATCCTAGGTTAAGGATACCTGTTCTTGACGATGACCTTGTTCAACTACCGATAGTCAATGCCCATCCGAAGTGAACCATCCTTCTTCCGAACAAATAACATTGGTGCACCCCATGGAGACTTACTCGGCCTAATAAAGCTTTTATCTAACAGGTCCTTCAACTCTTTTAGCTTGGCTGGAGCCATTTTGTATGGTAGAATAGATATAGGCTGCATGTCGGGAAAAAGATCTATACCGAAATCAATCTCCCGCTCGGGAGGGACACCTGGAAAATCATTAGGGAAGACCTCTGGATACTCACGTACTATTGGTATGGACTAGATAGTCGGGGTTTTGGACTGGACGTCCTTAACCCTAACTATATAGTACAAACAACCCCTAGAAATCATCTTCCTAGCCTTAAGGTAGGAAATAAATCGGGCTATAGGCACAGCTAAACCACCCTCCCATTCTAAGACAGGCTCACCCAGAAATTTGAAATCTACTAACCGGGTCATAAAATTAACTAAAGCATAGCATACAAATAGCCAATCCACGCCGAGAATAACATCAAAATCGGTCATGGATAACTCTATCAAGTCTACTGAGGTGAGCTTATGAAGAATTGAGACCGGGCAATCTCTATACACCTGTCTAGCTACAACTGAGTGACCTATTGGAGTAGAAACTGAGAAGGTCTTGGAAAAGACATCGGGACTGACTCTGAAGCTACTGGCTATATATGGTCTCACAAAAGATAGGGTAGCCCCCGGATCTAACAAAGCATACACATCAACATGAAAAACTCTCAACATACCGGTGACTACATCTGGTGAGTCCTCCTACTCCTGACGAGTGGCTAAGGCATAGAATCTGTTTTGGCGCTGCCCGCCAGCTGTGCTAGTAGATGCCCCCTGATGTGTTGTGTGTGGGGGAGGGGATGCTGATCTAGAAGCTAGGCCTCGGCCCCCAACCTGATCTTGTCTCGCAGCGAGAAAAACTCTAAGAATATGTCCAGGCTTCCCACATCCAAAACAAGCTCCTGAACCCGCCAAACACTGGCTTGTGTGTCCTCGGTCGCACCTACGACAAGCTGGAATGCTGGAGTCTGCGGTCCTACTACTTGACCCCTCGAGCCTGACGCTCGCCCTCTTTGATCATTTCTAGGCCTAGATGGCACACTCAGCTCTGAAGATGCCAGGGTTTATGATCTCTGGTGGGTCTGCTGTCCGTGCCCACCACCAGATCTCTATTGAGAGAATCTGTGGTCCTCAGTCCTGGACCTCTTGGCCTCCCTTTCCCTCGAGTGTGCCGCCTCCATCTACTAGGCGTACAACACAATGTGAGGGAATTCCATGTCTTTATGGAGCATAGATATCCTATAGTCCTTGTCCAAATACCTGCTATACCATGCACAAATTTGCTCACCTGCGCCCGATGGTTTGCCACTAACTCTGGGGAATACTTAGATAGGCTGGTGAACTCAAGGGCGTACTCCTGAACAGTCATCCTTCCTTGCTTCAAATTCACAAATTCAGTTGCTTTCAAATCCCTCATCTCTCGAGGGAAGAACCGATTGAGGAATGCAACCTAAAACTCCTCCCATATGACCGGACCTGCTCTAGTGACCCTTCTGTCCTTCCACTGGTGGAACCAAATATGTGCAACCCCCTTAAACTGGTAGGAAGCCAACTCTGCACACTCAACACTACTCACCCCCATAACCTGGGTGATATTGACAATCTCATCAATGAAATCATGTGAGTCCTCATCTACCTTGGACCCCAAAAACTCGATGGGTTCATCCTCAAGAAGTCTCAAACTTTGGTCGCCACTGCATTACCATTTTGAGGATCATGTTCAACGACCAGGTGATTGACCTGAGTGGTCAAGGCCTACGCAAGCATCTGAATGGTAGCTTAGAAAATAGTATGATCGACTGGCTCAGGTGCCTAAGGCTCCTGAGCTGGTGGGGCTAGCTAATGCTCATGACCGTTTCCATCCTCGTGGCCCTCACCACCTCCATTCCTCCTTTCGTTCAACCTTCGAGGATCCATGATTATGCAATCGCGAATAGCACAAATTATAAGGATAGAAAGGCTTTTCAATGCACGACATAGATCATGAAAGAAGGGAACATTTCCAAAAATTCTAGTATCCTCTTCATCATAAGCGTGGCATGCTTCACACCCATGAAAAATACTCTACCTAACGCGGCTTTCAAACTCCCTAGGACACTTCAAACCCATGGCTTTGATACCAAGTTTGTCACAACCCGAGCGTAGACCCGGATCGTAGACATGGGACAATGGACCCCGAGAGACCCCAAGTCGACCCATGGATTAAGCATTCAACTAAGTCATTTAATAAACATAAAGAAAGCATAATTATAAACTCAACGGAAGACTCAGACAATGGCACATCAGAATAATATCCGAAGCTATACATACATAAGTCTGAAAAGCCTCTAGTCTAGACGAGTTGATGGAACAAAACACCCAACTAACTCAACAATATGGAAACTTAAATAGGCAAAAGAAACTGAAAATATAGTCCTCAAAAGATGAGGACTCACCAATCACATAGGTGCTAACTCTGATAAGCGACTACGAGCGGGGCTGAACTTGAGAACTGAAACCTGCATCATGAAACGATGCAGCATAGAAAGTATGCGGTCAGTACGTGGAATGTACCGAGTATGCAAGGTAAGTAAAATCATTTAAGAAAAGTAAAACTTTTAAAATATTCATGCCATATCATAAGCTTTCAAGTATAAGTAGAAGGGCTAATGCATTCATTCTGAAATCAAAATTTTATCATGACATAACCATGCTTAGCTTTACAACATCACGACTAACTCGAATGACTCAAAATTGAACATAACATTTATATCAAAAGCTGAATATTGAGTCAAACCTTAATTTTAGAACATGCATGCATAAGGTAATCATCATGATAAATGAATATGAAAATTTGAAAGATATAAACAGTGGGAGAATTGTCACTAAACCGACATACCACGATAGAGCTTACGTGTTCCAAGCTATTAGACTCAAGTGGGTAGAGCATCCATAACCTTGCCAGGGTGATGGACGATACCATGATATTGATATCAAGCTTAAGGGCCCATCGGGCCGGGGATAGCTCACAAGGGAGGTCCCAATAATATAATAGTATCAACCTACATTGGCGCATAGTTCTGGGGCATAGGGTAATTGACCCTTAACCCGCTCAGTGCTAGACTCTTCTCCCAAAACATGCAATGCTCTACATCGCATATAATGAATCTCAACTTCAATCTATTGACGAAGCTCAATATAAAATCATGCATATGTAACATCGTATGAAACGAAGCTCAACATTGTCTATTGGCAAAGCTCAAAATGAAATCCGGCATAGACTAGACATCATTTGGATATGAAGCTCAATATTGTCTATTGACAAAGCTCAATAATGACCTACATCTCAATTATGAAATCATGCATATGAGAAGCTTTATTCTGAAACATACCACAAGCTCAATTATAGGTGCGAGCATCTACTCCAAATCATATGGTAAGCTACGTATAGGAATATTTACTCCATATACCACAAGATAGAGAATAAAAATTCGGAAAATTTCACTTCAACAATGTGGTAAGCTTATGTCAGAAAAATCATCACTTTAAATCGACATGTGGGCATCACCCAAAGCTTTATCATACTTGGATCTAATCAATTCATTTTGAAAACAACAACATAGATCATGGGTAGTTTTAGAAACATGCTTTTCATCATTAAATCTCATCATCATCACACACTTTTCATAAATCACTTCTTTTATGAACTCATCATCCTTGGGCGTTTTAGATTCAAATTTTACAAAAAACAATTTTTATAAGGGAAACAATTTAGAATCAACCCAAGCTTCATAAATCACCATTATAAACACAATCTAATCATACCTATGTATAGAGATCGAAGAATCATGCAATTGGGTAAAACCCCATACTTGATCATAGATGATTTATCATATTTGATAGGGATTGGGCATGGGTGTGGAAGAAAACACCCACTCATAGCCTTACATACCTGGGGAATGGTCAATTCTAATACCCTCTAATTGCCCAGCTGAGAATCCAATTGGAAACCTTGAGATTTCACCTTGAACCTCCTCTTTAAACCTTCAAACTTGCATGCATGAGAATAATGGCTTAGGATAGGTTTTCCCCTGCTAAAAACCCACTAAATCGAGCCTTAAATGACGTAAGGAATTTAGGAATTACGAAAAGACCCTTACTGAATTCGCAGGAAAACACTGCTAGGTGACCCTAATGGGTGACCTGACGACTCATCAAGATGGGCAACGACTCATTAGGTTGCTCGTCAAGTGCACTGGATGATGTCTACTGGGTCTTGTAACGGATGACTTAACGACTTGTCCCCTGTGGCCACGACTCTTGGTCACCTCCCGTCAAGTACACTGCTTTATCATTCATGAAAATCCACTTTTCTTGCTCACGACTTACCTCACGAGTTGTTGGGACAGACCACGAATCATGGGGTCCCATCCGTTAGATACACTATCATCCTCCTATAAAAAGTCAAACTCACTCATGGGGACCTCAATCCTTCATTTTCCTAGGCCTCCTCATGAGCTACCTCACGACTCGTGATGTATGACCACGAGTCGTTCCCTCACTCATGGGGACCTCAATCCTTCATTTTCCTAGGCCTCCTCATGAGCTACCTCACGACTCATGGGGTCTCCTCACGAGTCGTCCCACGACTCATCCTGTGCCTGCAACATCAATTTTACAATTTTCCCCGTTTCAACTCCCGGGTCTGATCTTTGAGCTTCCGGGGTATAACAGTAATTTACCAACTCATTAGGTTCTTAGACATGAGCTTTTGTTTAGCTGTCAAGTCATTTAGGTGAATTTTATGCTCTTTCTCCTTGATCTTTGTGGTACTTAACTTGAGTAGAGAAAGCATGAAATTAAGCAAAAACAATAAAAATTGAGATGAGGACTGGCGCTTCATGGAGGTAACCGAACGTAACACCAGCTTATTGCATATGCCTACTGTACTGAAGAAGAATGGATAGTTGTGGATCTCGGATTAGAACTAGCTAACCGCTGGTGCCAATACCGAATTGATCTAGAATACACTGGCCACCGATGTGACAAACCCACAGACTGTTGATCAACACTGATGAATTGCCAGTGACTCCCAAGTGAGATCTGTTAGAAAAGGGAAAAAATGTCCGATTCAAAAAAAGAGGTACATTTTGTACCCTACTTTAAAACATTTTTAAAAGGAGAACTGAACCTTCTATTCCATATCATTGTTCCATTATATTGAATATTGAATAGAAAGTAGAGAGAAGTGGGAGAATTGAATTGTAGATAGAGAAATCTTCATGTTCTTCTTTTAAAAGGTAGAAAAACTCCATTGGAGACAAGAGCCTTATTCTTGAATTTTATTACTCATTTTATTGAATGGATATTGAATTGTTACTTAATGCATTTTCTCCTTCCACTTACATGATTAGGTAAATTCCTTTGTAGGGATGTGTGTGAATGATTTAGGTTGATTTGTATTGAGTATTATTTAATTAATCTTAGATTTACTCAATTGGTATAATTATAGCATTTCATCTGAGTTTTAATCTAAATACTCATAGTTGCAAATGTGGATTGTATTCTCTTATTCTAGTTTTGCTTGAGAAAGGGACTTAGTGTATGGGTGATGAAACACTAGTGAGTAATTGGGTGTTGATCATGTCGGTTGGGTTAGAGATAGAAAAAACCTATTGTCACATACCCATTGAGAATCAAATCTAGAAATAGGTAATTCTTACCCAAGTTGATGTGGTTGTTGTAAAAAGGACTTTGGGGTTTGAGAAAACCCAAGGTATAAGGCACCTAATTGGTTGAAAAACGTCGGGGTGCCACCTCGTCCGCAACTAATTATACTATTGAGTAATTTTAGGAGCTGTTAGTAATCCCAATCCGATGTAGCCATATCAATATCACACCCCTAGTATTCTCTCCTTTGTTATTTTCTACGCTTTGTCCCTATTTTCATGTGAATTTGTAGTTCAATTAGCAAGTTGTAATTTCCCCAATTTTAGTTTATTTTTTTTGAGACATTGGTGCAAGTTGCTTCAATTTTATAGAAAAATCTTGTGTTATCAACTACTATTCCTTGTGGGATTCGACCCTGACACTCGTCCGGTATATTTGTTTTTCCAACAACCATTCAAAATCTTACATTAAGAGGAGTGAATTTGGATGTTATCAAGAGAACTAGAGGTATGCTTCAGGACATCAGCATTCCTACGTGGATGTGGGAAGAGATCAATAAGGACGTCATCATAGGGTTGCCTCATACATGCTGAAAGTGTGACTCTATATGGGTGATTATGGACAGGTTGACAAAATCAGCGCACTTCTTACCCGTTAAAAGTATAGATTAAGTCGAGGATTATTCTAGACTCTATATTTATAAGTTGGTTCGGTTAGATGGAGTTACTTTATCCATTATCATAGATAGGGGTACACAGTTCATCTCTTAGTTCTGGAGATCGTTTAAAAAAGGACCTTGTATTTAGGTGAAGCTTAGTATCGCTTTTCATCTACATACAGATTGTCAAGTTAAAAGGGACATTCAGACTCTAGAGGACATGATGAGAGCGTGTTTTATTGATTTCAAGGGTAGTTGAGATGATCACTTGCCTCTCATCGAGTTTGCCTACAACAACAGTTATCACTCAAGCATTCAAATGGCTCAATTTGAAACTCTTTATGGTCAGAGGTATAGATCACCCATTGGGTGGTTTGTGGTAGGTGAGCCTACGTTGATAGGGCTAGATTCAGTACATGAGGCTATTGAAAAGGTTTATCATAATAGAGAAACGTTGAAAACAACTCGGAGCTGTCAGAATCTTATGCGAATGTTAGAAGGAGAGAGTGTGAGTTTGAACTTGACGATTGGGCATTTATGAAGGTGTATCCCATGAAGGAAGTTATGACGTTCGGTAGCAAAGGTAAGCATAGTCCCTGATATGTTGGTCCTTATAGGAATCTGAGACGAGTTGGTAAGGTGGAATATGAGTTGGAGCTACCAGCGGAGTTAGCTTCGGTGCATCTAGTCTTCCATGTGTCTTTGTTGAAACAGATCATTGGTGATCAATCTTTAGTTTTCCGATAGAGTGCATTAGGGTGAAGGATAGCATTACCTATGAAGAGGTTCCAGTTAAGATCCCTGATTTTCAGGTTTTTGAGTTGAAGAACAAGGAAGTATCTTTAGTAAAGGTTTTGTTGAGAAATCAGCTTGTTGAGGGAGCTACATGGGAAGCCGAACCAGATATGATGGGTAAATACCCGCATCTTTTTTCTTTCGGCTTAGTCGCAACTTGAGGTACCAGTTTCCTCCTTAGTACAATATTCTGTTTCATGTCAAGATAATATCTCTCAGTTCCTTTCATGTCATAGTAGGCATGTAAGTTCCATGAATTCAATTTATTCATATATCTCAGTCTGAAGTCAATCACTTTCAGTTTTCAATTTATAGCTTTTAGTTCTGGGATTGCAGATTTTTCCCTATCTTTCTAGCTTATTTAGTCTCCATTCAAGGATGAATTTTCCCAAGGGGGAGATAATATAACACCCCAAAGTTTTCTAAGACTAGACTTGGGATTTGGAATTTGATCAGCAGAAAAATCTGCAATTTTTCCTCAAAATGACTCATCATACGAGTCATGATTTCATGTTACGGGTCGTCAAAAGAGTCGTGGTAAGCCTAAGAATGTGTTCCCCTAGACCATGAGTCCATACCACGAATCATGGTGAGTGGGTATGACCCGTGGTCATGAGTCATAGTCAGCATCTGTAGAGACAACCCTAAAGTAACGAGTCAAGTAATGACTCAGGATATCTTTTCACGGGTCGTGGTTTGGAGTCATACGATGGAGAATCAGAGGAAGTGCAAGGACTATCCACTGACCATGAGTCACACGATAACTCGTGGCATGCAATGATGAGTCGTAATGGGTACCCATTATTTGAGAATTAGAGAATTGGAAAATAGACTGGCATGTGACGGGTGGATACAACGAGTCATGGTAAGGTAGTACAACTCATGGTACGAGTCCTGGGGTATTTTCATAACTTCTTTATAAACCCTAAGGGACATCTTTTTGGGTTCCTTAAAGGGTGTATTAAGGGGTTTAACCTATCCTATTTCATCATTCTTTTAAAACAACCGTAGATTGAAGGTTCTCCCTCAAGTCAAGCAAGGGTTTCATTATCTCTTTAATTTCAATTCTATTTAGGTCTTCAATCAAGTTAAAGATTCCTCATGCCCAGGTATTTAGGGTGATGAACAGGGGAAATCCTTCCACCCTCATTCCCTTTTTAAGTTCAATTCCATGATATCTGCTTCTTAAGTTTTAAATTGTGAAATTCTATGGTTTAACCCAATTCAATGGAATTATCCATGATATATCTATGGGTTAGATTCTCTCAGGTTCTAATTGATGAATTATGGTTCTTAGGGAAGATTTTACTCTCAAATTTGTTACTAATTCATTATTTCAAGTATATGGAGATTATGCCCTATTATGCATGATTTATGAATTTCAAGTTTATGAGCCCATGATTTCTAGTATTATGAATTATTAATATATGCACGAATGTTTATGAATACTTAAACTTATGATTCCATGATTTTGAGTAATTAAGCCTTATTCAAGTACATATCATTTCATGATTTTGGCAAGCCCATATAAAATCAAGTATGTTTCACCATGATTTTTAGGCAAGGCTTACAAGATAAGTTTTAAAGTGTTATTTTGGAGTCAAGACTCCTGAGAAACAGATTTAAACTATGTTTTGAGATTATGATTATGAGTGATATGCATCTGTTGGGAGTAGTGTCTAGCAACGGGTAGGGAAGGGACTCAAAGGACCCAGGTCTCATAGCTATGTGCCACCGTAGGTATATATTAATATTCAAGACCTCTCAAGAGAGTGTTTTTGTTAAACCCTAGAAAAATAATTTTGGTATTTATTTGGTGTTTGTATGCTATGTTAAGGGAAATACGGGTTGTATATTATTCATAGATGACAAGGCAAATGTGTTCGAATGGAAAAGAAAAAAGTATGTAAATCTTATAAGTAAGGGTCAATTTTAAATGAACATATCTCCCAATATATAATGAATTAAAAGACCCACAACCTATCAAATTAAAGTTCATTGAGTCTAGTTTTTAGAAAATTAAACCACTCGTCAATCGAAGTTTGGAGTAAAATGTTATAGACATTTTACGGTTGCACTATCGGGCAGTGATGTGGCCGCCGCCCTAAAAACGGCCACTATCCAAATACCTTTATATTTTAAGTCTTGTGCTATGAGATAATTTTAAACTTTATTAG
>JACEIK010000164.1:133458-145765 GCA_018107945.1 Datura stramonium | reverse complement strand
ATCTATTGGTAAACTAATTTCCTCTAGTGGAGGAATTATAGATTCAACCATCTTAGTTTTGGTATTCCATTTATTAGCGATCATGCTTAATGATTCCTTTTGATCATCCAATTTTCCTGTGTACTCAAGCCATTTAAAGAACTCTATATTGCTTCTCATCCTTTTCATATCGGCGCACCATTTTTTTCTAAAGGATAATCTTTCCTTTAATGAATATTTTTCTGCATACCATCGCCTTTTTATGATATTTTCTGGATCTAACCAGAGTTTATCTAAATATTCAATGTCTGGTTCAAACTCCTCATCAGATCTAATCATGCAGAAAGAGTCTCTCACTCCTCGAATCTCACTAGCAGTGGGACTTGTTCTTTTGGTAATTCAGGGTTCATAATCAACCTTAGGAATTGTTTTAGAGAAATCTACTCCCTTTAATTTTTTCTATATTTCATCAAGTGTTACCTCCTTTTCTTCTTGCGTTTTTGAAAATGAAGGTCTCAAAAAAGACATTCTTTTGCTTGAAGAAGCATGACTAAAGGATTTGGTTCTTAGAAATTTTAAATTTATAGATTCATCCGAAAATTGTATATCTGCTCAATGGTTGAATTTTCTTCCTCAATTTCTGGCTCCTTTATGGAGTAAAATTTTTTACTAACACATCATCCCATTTTATCATTTTTGGGACGAAAATATTGTTGTGATTATGATTGGCTTCCATAAGCATGGTAACCCCTTTGTTACTTACTATTTTTGCTTTTGGAGCAAGGGTAGTTTTTCATTAGCCTGTAATATACTCTGTATATTATGTCTATTTCTCTTGTATTTTCTTTGCTATTCATGTTTTTTGTTTTAACATTTCATGTTACGTTATCCATAACATTTTGATAATTAATATCTATAAAAAAATTGGGATAATGGTTAAATTATACTGGGCCATTAGCTAGGTTACTTTGTAATACTGCTAATAATGAATCATCAAAGTTTAGTAGCCTATCTCTTGATAGAAGACATATAGGTACGTCTAAGCCTAATCGATACAACTGTTTAACCGCGACTTGGACCAATACTATGTGAAGAAACTTATAGTTTTTCCTACATCTGTTAATGTCTTCAGCTGCTAATAATTTAATAGTCTCAATAATCTTATAAATAGCGACCGTATATTCGAAGGTTTTAATATTATAATTTTTAATAAAATGAAAGTGTCCAGTCTTATATACCTTTTCAAAACGTTCCTTTGGGATATTCAAATTTTGTAAATCGCTCTCTATCTTAGCTATTTTAGTAGTTGTGGCAGAAATATTAATACTATTTATTATGTTCTAATTTTCAGAGGTATCCATTAAAATTAAGCAGATAGTTTTAACTGAATAATTAATATATCATCTAATTGTATCATGCCCCGAGCCTACACCCTGGACGTAAGACAGTACCTGAAGTCACAATGACCCCAAGTCAACTCCTAGTCTATCATACACTGGTATTCTGAGTAAAACATGCACAGCGGAACTTTGAAATAATAACATAAAGGCATTTTATCAAAATTAAAAACTGAACATAGAGATTTAAAATATCTGAGGATCTGAAATCAAGCCTGTGTCTGAAAGCCATCTAACTGAGAAGTTGCTGGGGCAAGCCCCCAGCTAACTCTAAGTCTAACTGAAAATGGTAAAGAAAACTGAAATGAATAAAATAACGCCCTTGGGAATATGAGGACTCACACTGCTGCTGATGGTAGAGAGATCCGAACGAATTAGCTAACGACGCTGGGTTTGAGAACCTGCGGCTATATCATGAAACGATACAACGTAAAAGTATGCGCTAGTACTTTGAATGTACGGAGTAAGTGAGAGAAGCATAAGGATAAATATATAGATGACTGAACCGAATAGACATAAAATGACTAACTGATAACTGAACTGAACAATCTGTAGTAAACTGAAATGGTCAAGATGACCCTGTCCAGTGGTCAAAGACATGCCTTAAGTCTGAAAGTTCTGAGTTTGAGATACTGTACTAAATTGAGCTGAGCCACTACGACTGAAGCTGAACGGAGTTGCTTATTCTAAGGATGGACTAGATTTACTAGTGGGAGAGTCTATAACCGACATATAACCATGTGAGCTAGATATGTAGTCCGAGGTATACACCCCACCGATATGATCCAATATACCTTGCCAAGGTATAAAGGAATTTACTGGGTGATCACAAAAGTCTGGGGACAATTAGGCCAATAATATGAAATTGTAACCTATGTTGGCAATGTAGTTCTAGGAACCTGGGTGCGCTGCAACCCTCATCCACTCGATGCTAAGTCCTACTCCCACTGGAAACTTATACTGAACTGCTAGGCGGATAGCTCAAAACTGGGGTCCAAGACTAGTCAGGGATATATAACTGAAAGTACCCTAAGAGTCTTGTTGGACCAGAATCTGAAACTGAATCCTAGATTGGTCAGAGCTTCTTATTTGGAAGCGTCATAACCTTCTAAGAAAAAACTGTAAACTGAACTGGGGTCCTAGGGCTAGTCAGAGCTGTAAATGTACATAACTGAAATGTCATGACCGCCTAATAAACCAATAGACTATAATTTGAGTCTGATTCTGTTAACTGAGAGGCACCACTGACACCTCGAGAATTTCTATAGTCAAACTGATCAGCTGACATTATTATGGTAAATTCAGAGGTTTTCTAAGATCTAGCTGAGGCTAGACCTACAATTATGAGTAATACAGGTGTATATAGACTTTCTGACTAAATCTGACAAACATACATGTAACTGAATTTCTAACACCTATAATTATTATAGGAGCCCCTAACTCTGAAAGATGCAAGTAATTCTCAAGAATTCAATGCTTAAACAGGATTCTAATTTCTAACTTTCCAAGAGTTAGGGCTAAATTTCTAATTCACCGAAACAAGCATTATTTTAGTTACAAACTAGTGGAAAATAGCCACAATTAACATAGGATATAATTCCACATGAATTAATCAAAGGACGATAACAATATCTTCAAATTCACAAATTCAGGGCTAGGACAGAAAGTGAACAGAGAGAGTTTTTGGGCGACCCAAGGGGAGAAAAATCTCCTTGATGAATTCCCACATACCTGTAGAAGAAACCCTGGTGAAAATACTTGAGAAAAACTAAGAAGAATACCAAACCCTTGCTCCTTCTCTACGCTTTTAGAGAAGTTCTTACGTTCCGTTCTTGAGGGAGTTGACAGGAATGAATGAAAAAAGTCATTTCTACCCCTTTAATTTCCTCCTATACAAACCCAAAATGACATGGTTTCAACTTTAAAAATCTAGGAAAATACTAAAATACCCCTGGTAGAAACAATTGAAAACTGCCCGACCCTGAACAACAGATCTCAGGACGGGTCGTTGGTTCAAAAAACAGCCCATTGAAGCAGTTGTTCATTCTAGTTTCTAAAGCTGGACCTACTGGACTGAAACAACAACAGAATCCAATGGTCTGGTAGAAGCACTAACGAGCCGTTGGTTCCTATCATTGTTACGGAGAGGGAAACTCGGGCCCTAAGACAACGAGAGATACAACGACTCATTGTTAGGTACAACNATTGTTAGGTACAACGGGTCGTTGCACCCACTCGTTGTCAACACTGTTGGGGCCTGGGTCCTAACGATGTGTGGAAAGGATGCCCATTGGTGATAAAAATGAGCCGTTGGTTCCACTCGTTGCCTCCTAGAACAAACCCAACCCCTTCTGGAAGAACTAACAACGACTGCCTATAACGGGTCATTGGAACTACCAATGACTCATTGGTCGACTCATCGTTTCTGGGAGGAAATATGCTGAGCAAACCACGACTCCTTACAACGGCCCATTCATTCCACCAAAAATCCATTATTTGGGTCGTTTGAGACATAAATTTTTTCTCTGGTTTTTCTATGGTTTTTCATGCAACATCTGAATTTGGTCTAGGAAAGTTTAGAGGTGTTACAATATCTCCCCCTTGGGATCATTCATCCTTGAATGAAGACCAAAACTAGGAAAAAAGCTGTGATTTCAAAAATTGGGACTATGAACTGATTTTTTGAAGGAGTAATTGACTCCGAACTGATTTAATTGTACTAACAAAGCTAATGCAACTAGGATGCACATAGGAAATCTAAATAGAGCTGATGAGTACGGAATTGAGTAGAGTTCTGAGAAGGGATTTAGTACCTGATTCTAGAACAAAATTGGGAGGAAACAAGTGAGGGTATCTGGCAATCATGTCTGCTTCTGCTTCCCATGTGGCTCTCTCAACTAGTTGATTCCTCCACAAAACTTTCACCGAAGCAATTTCTTTGTTTCTCAGCTTACGAACCTGACGGTCAAGGATCTAAACTGGAACTTCTTCGTAAGAGAGGCTATCCTTTATCTCCACACTTTCCAATGGCACCACTGAAGTTGGATCTCCAATGCACTAATTTAGTAGTAAAACATGGAAGACTGGGTGCACGACCGCTAATTCTTAAGGTAGTTCTAACTCGTAGGCCACATTGCTGATTCGCCTCATAATCCTATAGGGTCCCACATACCTGGGACTGAGCTTTCCCTTTTTTCCAAATCTCATCACTCCTTTCATGGGAAAAATATTCAGGTATACCCAGTCATCAACTACAAACTCCAACTCTCTTCTCCGCACATCGGCATAAGTTTTCTGATGGCTCTGAGCTGTTTTCAACCTTTCTAGGATGAGCTAAACTTTCTGTATTGCCTCTTGAACTGAGTCTGGTCCTATTAGAGTAGCTTCACCAACCTCAAACCACCTTATGGGAGATCTGCATCTCCTACCATATAATGCCTCAAATGGGGCCATCTGAATGCTAGAGTGGTAGTTGTTGTTGTATGCAAACTCGATAAGAGGCAAGTGGTCATCCCAAATGCCCTTGAAATCGATCACGCAAGCCCTCAACATATCTTCTAGGGTCTGAATGGTCTGCTCAGCTTGCCCACCGGTCTGCATGTGAAAGGTTGTGCTGAGCTTGACCTGGGTACCTAGTCCTTTCTGAAAAGACTTCCAGAAGTGAGAGTTGAATTGGGTACCTCTGTCTGAGATAATGGATAATGGCACCCCTTGAAGTCAAACCAATTCCTGAATATAAAGCCTAGCGTAGTCCTCAGCTAAATCTATGGTTTTGACTGGGAGGAAATGTGTTGGCTTAGTCATCTGGTCTACTATCACCCATATTGAATCATGTTGCCGGAGAGTTTGAGGTAGACCCGCAATGAAGTCCATGTTTACTTCTTCCCACTTTTATGTTGTTATAATGATATCCTGAGTCATACCTCCTGGTCTCTAGTGTTCCACCTTAACTTGCTGGCAGTTCGGGCACTTGGCTACATATTCAGCAATGTCTCTTTTCATGTCATTCCACCAGTAAATATCCCGCAAATCACGGTACATTTTCGTAGCACCGGGGTGAATGGAGTATCTCGATCTATGTGCCTCAGCCAGTATCTGCTATCTCAACTCACCAACATCCGGTACACACAACCTTCCCTAGTAACGGAGCACACTATCTCCCCCTTTAGAGAAAGCCTCAATCTCTTTTTTGGGAACTGCTTTTTTAAATTTAAGTAGAACTGGATCTTCATCTTGTTTGGACTTAACTTCAACTACCAAGGATTAATCTGACCCACTTTGCATTACCTCCCCACCTTCAGATGAATCCACCAACTGCACCCCTAATCGGGCTAGCTTGTAGACACTCTGCTTAGGGCATTAGCCACCATATTAGCTTTGCCCAGGTGCTATAACATCTCATGTCGTAGTCTTTCAGTAGTTCCAACCTCCTTTTCTGACGAAGATTTAGGTCCTTCTGACTGAACACATACTGAAGGCTCTTGTGATCTGTGAATTCATCCACGTAATCCCCTTATAGGTAATGTCTCCATATTTTCAGTGTGAACACCACCGCTGCTAACTCTAAGTCATGATTTGAATAATTCTTTTCATGAACTTTGAGCTGTCTGGAGGCATAGGCTATCACTTTGCCCCGCTGCATCAGAATGCAACTAAGTCCAACCCTGGAAGCATCACAATAAACAATCAATCCGTCTGTTCCTTTTGGAAAGGTCAGAACTGGAGCACTAGCGAGTCGAGTCTTCAACTCCTGGAAACTCTTCTCACACTCGTCTGGCTATTGAAATTTCACCTTCTTCTGTGTTAACTTAGTCAAAGGAGATGCTATAGAGGAGAAGCCTTCCACAAACCATTGGTAATAACCCGCTAAGCCCAGGAAACTCCTGATTTCAGTGGGAGAGTTGGGTCTTGGCCAATCCTTCACTGCTTCTATCTTATGAGGGTCTACTTGTATTCCTTCACCTGAAACCGCATGACCTAAGAAAATCATGGACTTTAACTAGAATTCGCACTTGCTGAACTTGGAGAATAATTGGCGGTCCTTGAGTATTTGTAATGCTAATCTCAGGTGGTTGGCATGCTCTTCCTCATTTTTAGAGTATACTAGAATTTCGTTAATAAATACAATGACGAACATATCCAGATACTACTTGAAGACTATGTTCATTAAATCCATGAAGGCTGCTGGGGCGTTTGTAAGTCCAAAGGACATCACCACAAACTCGTAGTGACCATACCGAGTTCTGAAAGTTGTTTTCGGTATGTAACACTCTCTAACTCTTAGTTGATGGTACCCTGACCTTAGATCAATCATGGAGAAACAATTGGCTCCCTTAAGTTGGTCAAATAGATTGTCAATTCTAGGTAGGGGATACTTGTTCTTGAACTTGACCTTGTTCAGCTGATGGTAATCTATGTACATTCTGAGGGTACCATCTTTCTTACGCACGAATAGCACTGGAGTACCCCAGGAAGAGATGTTGGGTCTGATAAAACCTTGTCAAGAAGATCCTTTAACTTCTCCTTCAACTCCTTAAGCTCAGTTTGAGCAATTCTGTAAGGAGGGATGGAGATAGGCTGAGTATCTGGGAGGAGATCTATTCCAAAGTCTATTTCTCGTTCAAGGGGAACTCCAGGAAGATCCTCTGGAAAAACATCTGGGAACTCGCTGACCACAGGGACTGACTGGATAGTCAGGGTCTCAGAGTTGGAATCCTTGACCCGAATTATGTGATATATACATCCCTTGGAGATGTGTTTTTGGGCCTTAAGTAGGAAATAAACCTACCCTTGGCGCTGAACTGTTGCCCGTCCATTCTAACACTGGTTCATTTGGAAACTGGAACTTGACAACTCTAGTTCTGTAATCAACTGAGGCATAGCAGGAGTGTATCCAATCCATGCTGAGAATAAGGTCAAAGTAGACCATGTCTAACTCTACAAGATCAGCTGGAATAACATTATTCAGGACTGAGATTGGGCAGTTTCTATACACCCAGTTGGCTCTAACTTACTCGCCAACTGGGGTGGAGACTGAGAGTGGTTCTGAGAAGACCTTTGGACTGATATTAAACTGGACTACTATGAAAGGAGTCACAAATGAAAGAGTGGCTCCTGGATATAGAAGGGAATATACGTCTAGATGAAAAAGATGTAACATACCCATGACTATGTCAGGTGAGCTCTCCTAATACTGATGGGAAGACAGAGCATAGAAACGATTTTGGCACTGACCACCATCTATACCTGATGTGTTGGCCTGCTGGGGCTGATGATGTGGTGGATTTTGATCTCCCTCGACCTCCTGATGGGCACTCTCTAAGCCTGTGTCGAAGTTTTCCACACCCAAAACATCCCTCTTTACCCTGAAGGCACTCCCTCGGGTGATTCTTGCCGCACTTGGGGCAAGATGGATACCTGTTCCCGGCACTGAAACTCTGAGACTAAGAGCCAGATGCTCCACCCCTCTGGTCCTGACGGGACTGAAAGGTAGGGGCGCTGGCTGAACTAGGTGTTGGGTCCCTCTACTACTGTTGTGGGCGGCTACCACCACCAGACCTCTTATGGTCGTAATCTAATTGGCCAGTCCTTTCCCATTTGTTCTTTTGCTCCATATCCTTCATCTTTTCAGCCTCAATCTGCTGGGCATAGACAATCGAACTAGAGAGATCCATGTCTCTAATCAGCATTGTTGTTCTGCACTCCTTAAGAACCAGGTTCGACACTCTGTTCAAGAATTCTAGCATGCTAGCCCTTGGATCAGCTACCATCTCCGGAGCGTACTTTGATAGCCTGGTAAACTCCAGAGTATACTCCTCCACTGTTATATTTCCTTGCCTAAAGTTCATAAACTGCACTATCTTGGCCTCCTTGAGCTCTCGAGGGAAAGATTTGTCCAGAAAGGCTGTGTTGAACTCCTCCCACTCCAGTGGTCCTACTCCCGCCGGTCTCCCCTCCTTCCACTGCTCATACCAGACCTTGGCTACGCCTTTAAGCTAGTAGGCAGCCAGGTTGACACTCTTGGAGGAGCCAACACCCATAATATGGGTAATCTTCCTGATTTCATCCACGAACTCTTGGAGGTCCTCCCCTACTTTGGCTCCTTGAAATGATGGAGGTTCATTCGAGTAAAATCCCGCTCCCTCACAACTGCTGCAGAACCTTTGGTGTTCATCGGCACCACTTGCTAGTTTACCTGGTTGGTGACTATTTGAGCAAGCAATTAGATGGCCACCCTGAATTCAGCGGTAGATATGGAATCATCTTGAGGAGCGGCCAAGGCTGGTGGGGCAGGTCTGTTGGCGTTACCGGACCTTCTTCCATTACCGCGTCTGGGAGGCATGGTTCACTGAAACGAAACAAAGCACGAGTTAGAAGAGCGTTTCTGGAATTGAACTTTAATGCATGATAAGGAGTATGAACAAAAGGGAGTTTTCCTAATAACATCTTGTAGCCTCCTCTTCATAAGTGTGGCGTGCTTTACACCCATGAAAAGGACTCTACTCGATGCGGGTTTCAAACTTTCCAAGGATACTCTAAACCTAGTGCTCTAATACCATGTTTTTCATGCCCAGAGCCTACACCTTGGATGTAACACGGTACTTGAAGTAACAAGTGACACCAAGTCAACCCCTGGTCTATCATACACTCGTATTTTTGAGTAAATCATGCACAACAGAAATATTGAATAATAACATAAAGGCATTTTATCAAAATTCAAAACTGAACATAGAGATTTAAAATATCTAAGGATCTGAAATCAAGTCTGTGTCTGAAAGCCATCAAACTAAGAAGTTGCTGGGACAAGCCCCCAACTAACTCTAAGTCTAACTGAAAATGGTAAAGAAAACTGAAATGAATAAAATAAATCCCTCAGAATATGAGGACTCACACTGCAGCTGCTGATAGAGAGATCCGAATGAATCGGCTAATGGCGCTGGGTATGAGAACCTCCGACTGTATCATAAAATGATACAGCATAAAAGTATGCATGTCAGTACTTTGAATGTACTGAGTAAGTGAGAGAAGCATAAGGATAAATATATAGATCACTGAACTTAATAGACATACAATGACCAACTGATAACTGCATTGAACAATCTGTAGTAAACTGAGATGGTAAAGATGACCCTGTCCGGTGGTCAAAGACATGCCCTAAGTCTGAAATTTCTAAATCTGAGATACTGTACTAAACTTAGTTGAGCCGCTAGGGCTGAAACTTAACTGAGCTGCTTATTTTGAGATTGGACTGGACTGACTAGTGGGAGAGTCTATAACCGACATATAACCACTTAGGTAGACATGGAGTTCAATGTATACACCCCACCGATAGGACCCAATATACCTTGACAGGGTATAAAGGCATGAACTGGGTGATCACAAAATTCTGGGGCATATTAGGCCAATAATCTGAAACTATAACCTACGGTGGCAACATAGTTCTGGGAACCTGGGTGCGCTGCAACCCCGGTTCCCTCGGTGCTAAGTTCTACTCCCACTGGAAACTTATAATGAACTGCTAGGTGGATAGCTCAAAACTAGGGTCCAAGACTAGTCAGGGATATATAACTGAAAGTACCCTAAGAGTCTTATCGGACCAGGTTCTAAACTAGATCCTAGACTGGTCAAAGCTGCTTATCTGGAAGCGTTGTAATCGTCTAACAACAAATCGTAAACTTAACTGGGGTCCTGGGGCTGGTCAGATCTATAAATGTATATAACTGAAATGTCATGACTGCCTAATGGACCAATAAACTATAATTTGAGTTTGATTCTTCTAACTGAGAGGCACCATTGACACCTCGAGAATTTCTATAGTTAAACTGATCAGATGACATTATTTTGGTTAACCCGTAGGTTTGCTAAGATCTGGCTGAGGCTAGACCAATAATTCCGAGTAATACAGTGTATATAGACTTTCCGACTGAATCTTACAAACAGACATGTAACTGAATTTCTAACACCTACAATTATTACAAGAGCCCTAATTCTGAAAGATGCAAGCAATTCTCAAGAATTCAATGCTTAAACAGGATTCTAAATTCTAACTTTCCAAGAGCTAGGGATAAATTTATAATTCACTAAAACAAGCATCATTTTAGTTACAAACTGGTGGAAAATAGCCACAATTAACATAAAATAGGATTCCTCATAAATTAATCAAAGGACAATAACAATATCTTCAAATTCACAAACTCAGGGCTAGGACTGAAATTTAACAGAGAGAGTTTTTGGGGGACGCAAGGGGAGAAAAATCTCCTTGATGAATTTTCACATACCTATAGAAGAAAACCTGGTGAAAATCCCTGAGAAAAACTGAGAAGAATATCAAACCCTTGCTCCTGCTTGTGCTTTCAGAGAAGTTCTGATGTTCTATTCTTGAGGGAGTTGAGAGGAATGAATGTAAAGGGTAGTTCTTCCCCTTTAATTTCCTCCTATACAAACCCAAAACAATGTTGTTTCAAGTTTAAAAATCTAGTAAAATACTAAAATACCCCTAGCAGAAAGAACTGAAAACTGCCTGACCCTAAATAACGGATCTCAGGATAGGTCGTTGGTTTAAACAATGGTCCGTTGAAAGCTGTCGTTGGTTCTGGTTTCTTAAGCCAGACCTATTGGACTAAAACAAAAAGAGGATCCAATGGTCCATTAGAAGCACTAACGAGCCGTTGGTTCCTGTCGTGGTTACATAGAGGGAAACTCAGGCCCTAAGATAACGAGGCATACAACAACTAATTGTTAGGTACAATGGGTCACTGCACCCACTCGTTGTCAACACTGTTGTGGCCTGGGTCCTAAAGATTGGTGGAAAGGACATCCTGTTGATGATAAAAATGAGCCGTTGATTCCACTCATTGCTTCCTAGCACAAACCCAACCCCTTATTGGAAGATCTAACAACGACTTCCAACAACGGGTCATTGGAACTACCAACGACTCACTGGTCAGATCGTTGTTTCTAGGAGGAAATATGCTGAGCAAACCACGACTCCTTACAATGGCCCGTTTGTTCCACCAATGGTCCATTGTCTGGGTTGTCGGAGACATAAATCTTTTCTCTAGTTTTTCTATGGTTTTTCATGCAACGTTTGAATTTGGTCTAGGAAAGTTTTAGGGTGTTACAATATCTCCCCCTTGGGATCATTTGTCCTCGAATGAAGACCAAAACTAGGAAAAGAGCTGCGATTTTAAAAATTAAGACTATGAACTGATTTTCTGAAATAGTAACTGACTCCGAACTGATGTAACCGTACTAACAGAGCTAATGCAACTAGAATGCACATAGGAAATCTAAATAGAGCTAAAGAGTACGGAACTGAGTAGAGTACTGAGAAGGGATTTAGTACCTGATTTTTGAACTGAACTGGGAGGAAACAAGTGAGGGTGTCTATCACATCATCCCATTTTATCATTTTTGGGACAAAAATATTATTGTAATTGTTATTGGCTTCCATAATCATGGTAAACCCTTTGTTACTTACTATTTTTTCTTTTGGAGTTAGGGTAGTTTTCATTAGCCTGTAATATACCCTTTATATTATGGCTATTTCTATTGTAGTTGCTATTCATATTTTTTGTTTTAACATTTAATGTTATGGTATCCATACCATTTTGATCATTAATATCTATAGAAAAATTGGGATAACAATTAAAATATACCGGGTCATTAGCTAGGTTACTTTGTAATACTCGTAATAATAAATCATCAAACTTTAGTAGCCTATTGTATCTTAATAGAAGATATATAGGTGCGTCTAAGTCTAATTGATACAATGGTTTAACCGCGACTTGGACAAGTCCTATGTGGAGAAACTTATAGCTTTTCCTATATCTGTTAATGTCTTTAGCTGCTAATAATGTAATAGTCTCAATAGATTTATTAATAGCAACCGTAGATTCGGAGGTTTTAATATTATAATTTTTAATAAAATT